>JAOQGN010000004.1:643543-663299 GCA_027564295.1 Himantozoum antarcticum
CTAATATAAATGGAAATATGCAAAATGTATATAACATACAAAATGGATACCAGTGGATAGATGGTTGGGATTGTCATATTTGGAAGCGCGGGGGAGTGTGACGAGAATGTAATTATTACAAATTGAATGTAATAAGAATGTAATTATTACAAATCTTATCATTTGTAATAATTATTATTATCATCATGCTTGTTAGATCATTAAAATTAATATGCATACTTTATTATAGCATATTAATATTCATAATTGACTAATTGTTCAACTGAATTCATTTTATTACACATAGATTTTAGAAAATATTTCCATCAATCTTATCGTGCACCTGCAGGCAATTTTTTTCCCAAAGTGAAACATTTTAGCATGGATATGGTACAGCAGTACTGAATATACATGCAACCATTGTCAGTGATAGTTATACCTGCTGTCTGTATGCACAGTTGACATTTGTATTTAGCCTGTATTCTTTCACATCGTTACAACTAAGCGTTAATATCGTGCGACCTCACATAGTGTTTCCCAATTAGTCAATTTTATTCTGCAATATCCTAATTTTACCTCCCAAAAGCAAAGAAATCATCAAAATTAAATTGAATTTACCATAATTATTAGTGGGCTACTAAGTACTAGGAAATATTGATATTACTTTGTATTCAGTTGATAAGATATTCATATTGGGACAATGCCCGGAGAGTTGATCAATTACCAAGGTCTTATAGTAAGTGTTTGAAGGGAATTCCATCAGAAATGGCTATAAATACATTGATTGAAAGCTAATCATTTCAGATTCATATTTAAAATTCAATTTGTAACTTGTAATTATTGTAATGTAATTGTAATGTACATGTAATTACAATTGCAACTAATTACAACTTGTAAGTTACAAACAAAATGAAATGAAAATTACAATTATTTTATTGAAAATCTTTATTATAGTATTAATTATATTATAAAATTTATATATTTATATCATATTAAATTTAAAAATAAAATACAGATTGTGAATATTTAAGATAATAATTAAAATTTAATAATAGGCCCGTTATATAATTATTGGTAACCTTATTTACCTTTGAATTTTTACCTTTGCTTCTATAGAGCACGCTAAATCACCGATATGATGCAAGGGGTGTGCCTCAATAAATTTTAGGGGTTGTATCTGTGGAACAGGGGTAACAGCATATTGCTGTTTTATTATAGTTGCTATTATTTATTATTGCTCTTATTTTTTATTTATTTTGCTAGTCTCCTCTTAGATCTCTAACAGTGCGGGGCAGAAAACTCTCATGGTATGTTTTAGTTGTGTCACAGATGGGGGTAAGCCCGCCTCTTCTCGCAGCTCATGTCATCATTGAGGCATCAGCTTGATCTGTCATGATCTCGTTATTAGCGGCGGGCAGGGTGATGTGCTTCTCTTCATTTGATAGTATTTTCATCAATAGCGATAATCTGTGATTTCTTCATCTGTCAGCCAGTGTTTGTAGACCGAGTTTCTCACGGACCTCACTTACACTCTCCCGTCCTTTGATGTTTCTGATGAATTTTATAGCATAGTTTTGCACCATTTCTATATTGTGCATCAGTTGTTTGTTGGTGGTATCCCAGACGGTGTCAGCATATAGGTCGACAGAGACTGGTGTAGGCAATGGTTCTGGCATTATGATATTTAATTGAAATCATATCATTAAATTACTATAAATTGTTATTTAAAAAATAACTATACCTAAATACTGTGTGCAGAAGCTTCCAAATAAGCTGCTGATTAATTCCCACATATTTTTTGTACTTGGTAAGTAATCGATTGTTTCTACTACTAGGGCTATCGAATAATAAATAAATATTTATAATAATTATCCCGTGGTAGTTGAGACTAGCCTGTGATTACTAGAATGATTATCATTATTTTTTATTAGTAGGCCAATCGATAGGCCTCACAATTGTTTCTAATTGGATGAATGTAAACTTTTTATCGGCTGACCTTCGTTATTGCGATATTGGTAACTGAATGTCAGTATATTTAAGATACTATATGTTCAGCTGTTACAGTACGCCCTATTATATATAATACAGTAACAGCACAGGACTGATTGTCAAACTGCTGATTGCTATATTTAAACCAATTAGTAGTATTAAGGTGATAAATGATGACTTTGACATTAATTGTAGGGAGCGGAGAGTGAACTCACATGTGATATGTGTTTACAGCTGCTCACAGAAAAGTTACAGCGTAATGAAATGTGAGTATAATGATATATAAATTAGGGCTGCAACAATTTATGGAAAGAAAATCAAATCGGCACATTGAAAATCGAATTGGAAACTTTGAATATCGAAATAATCACAATACTGCACCTCAAGTAGTTCCTAAGTAGGCAACCAAGTAGAACTGCCGTATAATCTACCATTTTAGTAAACTAAACCAAGTAATGTTATCCAAAGCCACTACGGTCAAACTAAATTATGAATGTGCGACCACATTCTGAAACCGGATATTCCAGTGGTACTTTTTCCACATAGCAACATTTCAAATAATCATATTTATATTCTTTGGTTTTCCATTCTAAATTAAGTTACTGAGAAACATATTTATGCATATTATCATTACAGGCCTAGTTGTTATACTTTTAGTTCATGCATTTCGTTTTATTCTGATCATTTCCTTCTGATATTATTTGATCAGAAGGAAATAAATCTCTAAATAATGAAACGAAATTGAATCGATTCCAGTAAAATATCAAACCGAATTTAATTAAAGTGAAAATGCTGAATCGTTGCAGCCCTAATTTAATTCATAAATCAGTGATATAATATTTAAATCAAGTAAGCAAACTGTGAAACAAAATAGGAGTTATTAAATAGCATGTTGTCTAAAACTTGGATTTGGTCAGTGCGCCTGTAATTGTGTTATGTGTTTTGTATTATTTTAGACCGGAGATTCAATAACTTAGATATTGAAGAAAATTCACCATTTTTCATGCTGATCAAAAACAACGGAATTTTTTTAGATATTACGGATAATAATCTTGCATTCTTAGCATTTCAATTATTCTTCTGCAGCTGGAGTTCACAAAGGAGTAGCGGCGTCGATCATACATTCTATTCCCTAATGTACTGCTCCCTAAAATGTACTGCTCTGAAAAATATTATATTTGCGTTTCATTGAGAAAAATGCAAAATAATAAGTTGTTCAGGCATATTGTTAACGTTAATTTACCGCTGGACATTGTAATCAACACCTGATACAATAAATGTTGAAGAATTGCACTGATAAATTTTAATCATTGCTTGACACAAGTTGAGAACACTGCAAAGAATCGAAATTGTATTCGAGACTAGAAGAAATTAAAAGTAAGATCTGAAGATAATTTCAAAATCTGTGATCGTTTATCACATTCCATAAAGAAACAATTACACTATTAGAAACAATAGGTATATTGTAATCATTGGAGTTGTTTGACACTGACTTGATCAGCAGCAGATAACTCCATGCTTTCAAAGCCTCAATGAATATTCAAAGCAGAACAAATCTCTGGTCAATCTAAATCCCCAAACAGATCATGTGCTGGGAGCCTCATATATGCTGTATTCAATGGACAACCTTCTTGGTTAATATTTTTTTATTTAAGATTTTTATTGAAATATATACTATATAAATAGCTATATAAATTTATCTAGCTTCTCTGCTCATATCAAAATGGATTAAATGTTTAAGATGGTTTAAAATAGTTGATACTATCAGGCGGTGTATACTGCTGCAGCTGGGTGTATACTGCTGGTGGTATATCTATCAGGCTGTGTATACTGCTGCAGCTGGGTGGTATATCTATTAGGCTGTGTATACTGCTGCATCTGGGTGTATACTGCTGCATCTGGGTGTATATTGCTGCAGCTGGGTGTATACTGCTGCAGCTGGGTGTATACTGCTGCAGCTGGGTGGTATATCTATTAGGCTGTGTATACTGCTGCAGCTGGGTGTATACTGCTGCAGCTGGGTGTATACTGCTGCAGCTGGGTGTATACTGCTGCAGCTGGGTGTATACTGCTGCATCTGGGTGTATACTGCTGCAGCTGGGTGTATACTGCTGCAGCTGGGTGTATACTGCTGCAGCTGGGTGGTATATCTATTTGCACAGATTAGACTATTTATGACTCTCTCGAATAACTGTTGATTATATGCTTTTTTACTATTCAATCATTTATCGCTTTCAAATTTTATCACATGGTAATGGTAGTTTTACGTATTCCAGGATAGAGGCTAAATTGTTCTGGAAAAGGATAAGTCTGCGACTCAAAGAGGTATGTTGTTAAAAATCTTATAAAAATCATGTCTATAATGTTTGTTTGCTTGGTTGAGATTGTTGTAGGTGGTAATCCATTAGCTGAGCTAGTTGTATGAAACCCACTTGACTTCCAGTATTTTACCTGCTTGTCAGAACATAGTGCAATTTTGGAGTAAACAATCTTGCCCATAACTTTTTAAGGAAGAAATGGTTTGACCGAAATTGAAGGTCTTCTCAAATTGGCCTGCACTCCCAACACTGCTATCCAGTGGCAGGGTTAAAAAAGGCAGCAGATGTCAATAAACGCTTGACACTACTGGCTATAGGCCCTATCATCATATAGTTTATGCGATGCTATGCAGATAATATACTTGTTTTGTATAAGTATTATTTCAAACATATTCTATGGTCAGTCAATACACGTCAAATGCAAACTAGATGAATAATTCTACTCCCTGTATTTTGAAGGCAAATCCTGAATTAGGCAAGCTTTGGCAGGTTGGACAGGCAATGCTGGACAGAGATTATGTAGAGATTCATAGATTATTGGAAACAACAAAATGGTCTAAAACGATGGAACATAATATCTCTCTCTTGCAAGGTAAAGTAAAAATAAGTGTGTAAAACCACAAGATTGGCTACTGTACTAGCAGAATAGGTAGGCCTACCCTATCTCTGCAAATGTGTTGTACGACTTATGGCACCCTCCACGGTATCGGAGTTGCCTTATATCTGGAGTTATCTGTTCACACCACAAGGGCAGACAACTACCATTAATATCAGTGCTCTAAGCTGCTATAGAGGACACCAAGTCACCTTTCCACTGTGTTACCTATTTCAATGCCCATTACTTTAACAAAAAATGTATGAAACCCTAATCCTCCCATCCACATACATCATTGTCCTGTAGAAAAAATGAAATGATGAGTATTATTATAATTATGTAGTTAAACAGATGCCGCTTGAAGCTTACATAGTGAATAGCTGGATGCCGCTTGAAGATTACATGGTGAATCTATTTATACACAAGCAATTACTCCTACTCCTTCTCCCACATTAGGCCTATTTATAATACACGATCATTTGTTAAACACTTTAAATAAAATGTAATTAATTGTTATATTTTTGCCAACATAAATTGAGCCAACCATCGCTTTGTAAAATAGGAAGTCTCATGTCGTTCATTCATGTCTTCCATTGCAGTAAAATAAAATGGCAACCCATTTTTTAGATAAAATTTGATAGAATTTAAATTGAACCAATCTCATCACTCTTCGAAAGTTGTAAAAACTTGAGAATTTGAATATACAGTTATTTGTAATTATGGTCTTTATTATGATATTTGAACAACGCAAAATGAAGTTCCTACCCGATTACCGTATCTGAATGTAACAAGTTCCTACCCGATTGCCGTATCTGAATGTAACAAGTTCCTACCTGATTGCCGTATCTGAATGTAACAAGTTCCTACCCGATTGCCGTATCTGAATGTAACAAGTTCCTACCCGATTGCCATATCTGAATGTAACAAGTTCCTACCCGATTGCCGTATCTGAATGTAGCAAGTTCCTACCCGATTGCCGTATCTGAATGTAAGAAAATTACCTAATAAAAATCTTCTTAATATACACTAGTCCAAAATTTGTGGCACAGATCGAAGGTTTATCTTGAAGTGCAAGTTTTAGAATTAGTAACCCAACATTTAACGACCTTTGGTACAGTATGGTGCAGACATCATCGATAATGATTTGGAGACGTAATTTATGATTGTTTACCTAATCATAGCATTTAGGCATGTAATTTATCTATTACTGCTGATCAGCATCTACGATCACACAATTAAAGTGTAATCATTGTTAACCCCCACTTATTCTAGATGTTGTAACATAATTCTTTAATTATAGACGTACAGTGAGAAACATTTATGAACATCATTATTATCTGTGCAGTGGTGTCTATTTTATTGTTATTACTCAAGTTGAAATATGTACTATTATAATGCTCACTATTACAAACATTAATCAAACTATTGCCATACACAAAATGTCAGACAGACATAATTATATTAGTTTATGTGAAGCTGCAATACTCAGCTGATTGATGGTTACGTAACTAACTTGAAACTTAGAGTTGGTGTATGTTACGTAAGAATGGTATTGTCTGAGGATGCTATTGTATGTTTTGAGTCAGCTATTTGTCCACTTCAAAGAGTCTTGTGTAGATTTTTGTCCCATACAAAGCTCGAAGCTCATTATATCACTTTTTTAGCACCAGGTTTTCCTTGATTTCTCTCCGCTAAAGGATTCTGAAATTTGATTACCGGGCAGAGTACTGCTGGATGGCTCTACTCAATGTGGAGTGACTTCAGTCAGCAGTACTCTAGTTTATTTGTTTTTGTATAGTTTTAGGTGGTAATCCAATAGCTGAGCTAGTCGAGGGAAACCCACCTGGCCTCCAGTATTCTACCTGCTGATCAGAACGACGGAGCACCCTGGGGTTAGGGATCTTGCCATAGAACTCTTAGCAGAGAAATATTGACCACAGCAGGACAGAATTCCAACCCCAGAACCTCATGCGCATCTCATGTATGCCAGCACCTCATCGTATTTACTGTATGTACTTGACCCATTGCATCCCAAGGTAACCCATTGTTGTAGAAAGTATCAGAGAGAAGTTATGGCATCTAATATCACAAGCCTATACTTCTATCACTGTTCAGAACTTGTCGGAACTGCTCAATCTACCGGCTGAAAAAGTCACTGAAATAGGTAAGAATAGTTTCTTGAGTACTTTGAGTACCTTGAGTACTTTGCGTACCTTGGGTACTTTGGGTACTTTGGGTACTTTGGGTACCTTGAGTACCGTGAGTACCGTGAGTACTTTGCGTACCTTGGGTACTTTGAGTACTTTGGGTACTTTGAGTACTTTGGGTACTTGAGTACCCATCTTTATACAAATTTAGAATTCTAGATTAAAAATGTTTGCGTCTATACTCCAATATTTTGCAATCCCAATCAAGAATTATTTTGTTTATAAATGTCAAAGTCAAGTTCGCCACCTGTCAAAGCCAATTCTGCGACAAATGATATCTACAATCTTCAGCTGTATATACCATTGTACATGTATGTACACCCAGTGAAATTGCAAGCTAATAGGTTTACACCTATCTCACTCAATTTAGTCCATTAATAACGATGTTGATATGTCAAAATGGCTGAGGGTGTCATAAGTTTAATACTGTCTGATGATGTCAGATGTTGTAAGATGAGATGAGATGGTGTACACAGATTGTGTCATTCATTCCACCGCCAGATTAGCTACAGCAGATTGTGCTACGCTATGCGGTATGCACCATATGTGCCTGTGCAGCTAGGATGCATATTAATTATATAATTAATCCATCATTCTTCTTTACTTACTCATTTTGAGCAGCTTTGCCAATATTAGGATCAGACAGATAATTCTATTATAGCAGCAAACTGTTGTACAGTTTGTAGTAGTAATACATTTCAAACATCCACATCGGATCCACATTCCCCTTTTCCATACAGCTGACTAGCAATTATCTGACCAATAATATGTTTGATATTAACTGTGATTATATGGCGGTGACTTCCTTGGTTCGAAGTTAACTTTCAAATATGCGTTCTTATAGCGAATTATTTCTTGTGGTGCAAAAAAAGCTTGGGGCTCAAGCTAGCATGCATGTTGCATTTACCATTATATGCACACATACCATAGTACGTTTCTGGTGCCTTAACTTTCCTCAATGTTCTAAAGTCCCAAATTTACCAACTTGCCAATTGTTGATTCCTATGCGTATATTGCAAATATATTATGAACTGACTACGTACTTTTCGATGTGGCAATTTTCCCATTGTGTTTATATTATAGCGGTGGCCAAGACGTGGGCTGTTGATGTAGACAGTGGCATAGTTCTACCTAAAGCACCACTTAAAGGTATGTATGCTGCCAAACAGCAGCAGTAAGCAAATCAGCGCTCAATTGCCACCTACAGTACAAACCAACAAGCAAGCAAACAATGAATGCTCTGTGAGCTAATAACTGTTTATGCGTAGTATATGCTGCCGCAGACAGCGTTTCAGGGCTATTCTTGTATCTGTGGGGTCCCTCATCTATATCAAAGTGTATGAAGATGTACTCCGTGTACTGAATGTTGTGCAATAGTAACAAAAAAGGTAAATTTTCCTAAACAATTTTTATTTATTTCTAGAAAATACAAAAAATTATCTAAATTAGTTGTTTTCATAACAATTATTTTATGTTGTGATTTTCTAGGGTAAATTTCGGGAATAGTTTTGCTGAGGTTGTTTTTTGTTTTAACAATTTTTAAAAACAAAAAATTGAAAGCTTTTTTGCAATGAGACTATTCATTCTGTATCCTAGGGTAACACATTCATCACTGCTCACTGCACAGCCGTACACCGTCACAATGTGGCCAGCTCATTGCTGTAATCACCATTGTCACAATATTTAAGCCGTTTAATGAAGCTGTTACTGCACTGCCACTTAGCACTATGAAAACTGCCAGGTCTACACGAGACTCACACCGCCTTGCACTCGATCAGATAACGGAAATATACTGGACATTGCATTGCCATAATTAATAAATAAATGTTGGCAAGGTTGGAATAAACACTGGCAGTCAATAATGATCGATGATGGAATAGTTACTTGGCCACGCATTATCCGACACACAATATTATATTTACATAATAAGGCTTGTCACCGTTCATTAGTTGGTAAATAAATAGATGTTCATGCATCTAGCATCTTAAAAGTCGGCAAAAAATAATATCCTAGTTATGAACCAGCTCACCTATGTGGCACACATGCAATCGGATTAGGCTCATCACTTATATAGCTCATTGGCAATCCTGTATTCTAACAAAAACTCATCAAAAAAGTAGTAGCTACAAATAAACCGGCTATTACTTCCTTACTGCAGAGGATGTGGCAAATTTCAGTTCCTATCCATGTTATAGATGTTAGGCCTGTGCGTAAATTAGGTTAAAATGTACTTTATTTATTGAAATGTCAGTAGAACATCAAAGAGAATTGCGAGAACCGTTATAGAAGTCAATATTTCTTGCTAGCAAAGATGTGTTCCTAATCTCATTGATTTAGGTGTGGAATGTAAATCCACTTGATGTTTAGCAATGACGCAAATATATTATGTGCAAAGATACTTCAATATTTCAATATCTTTGCTGCTAATAAGATGACTGTATGGGTTCAACCAACTGGTCAACTGGATTATCTCTAAGCTCTTACTGCGATTTCACTTTTGAATCAATGGAGATCTTGCGGTTGACATTGTTATTCCACATGGGTGTCTGTTCCTAAAACACCTGTTTTTGTCTCTCCAAGACAGGAAAGTTTGGACCCATAATAGTGCTGTTATTGCTATCTGTTTGCTTGTGTTGTTTTAGGTGGTAATCCGATAGCAGAGCTAGTCGAGGGAAACCCACCTGGCCTCCAGTCTTTTACCTGCTGATCGCAACACAGGAAATAGAGAGACAGAGAAATATTTTTTGACTAGCGGGAATCGAACCCAGGATCTCATGATTGAGGTGCTGCAACCTTAACCACTTGACCATCTCTGTTGATAGAGTTGATTACTATTGTTTCTGTAGTTACAACAACAGAAATTTGTTATCTGTTGATTAGGGAGTTTTGGTATTCGGGTAATTCCTCTGGTTGCTATTTCAGGATGTTTGAATTGTAATATTCCAGGATGTTGAAAGTTTCAACAGCTGTGCCTTGGCAAGCTCGTGTTGTGACTGCACTAACTGCCGATTTTCGATGCGTGATGCTCAGTCAAACAATATTACTGGATTAACCAATAATGCAGGAATTATCTGCCCTTATCAACTAATTCTATCATGCAATGTCTGATTATTCTCTCTTTGTTTTATAGCGTCTTTGCTTGCTTCCGAGAAGGAGAGCGTTGATCTAGCTTCACTCACACGCCTTGTATCTTATCTGGAGAATTGACCAGACGCCATACCAGCATGGTACTTAATGGTGAACCACTGACTGCCGTATGCAACATGCAACATAGATAGCTTAGTGAGTGTTGTATGCCGTTGTAGTAGCAATAGGACGTATTGGAAGATGGAAATGTTGCAGGACAAGTGTTGCCTGCTATTATCGCTGAAGTTTATATCTTATCTGAGTAATTTGAAGTTAATAAAACATTTTCAGATGGCTTCATCTTCTTCAGCTATAGCTAGTTATATGATCAGTCAGATCGTAGTTTGGAACATTAAAGGCCTGCAGCATTTGCAATTATGAAGCATGATTGCAAATGAAATGAAATTATTCCTAAACAATGTATGCCAATATAGTCCAATCTGTATCGCAAATTGTTTTATGAAATAATAATATTACGATGTATGATATCAATAAAGCAATTACCATCAGTATTAATATAAGATCATTATAGCACGCTGTCAAAATACCTCTAAGTGTCTTTAAATTAGAATTATCGGAAAATCTGTTCTACTTCAAGCTTTTTACAGCAATGACAATTTTCATGTGCTAGGTTATAGCTTCGATAATATCTTACGTATGCGCATCATCAACTATTATTGCGCAATTCATTTTTCTAGACAGTTGATTTGATAAATACAAAAGTGAAAAACTTGCATCTTTATAGCTGCTGTGTTGTAAGTTTATAAGTTTAGAACCAATGTTTAAATGGTATTGAAGCCATTGCATGGAGTATGCCCTTTCTCTTATGGCCAATACCCGATATGTGTTCCCTAATAAAAAAGTACCCTAATTGGCTCGCAATCTATAATATATAAGATAAATATAACCTACTTCTAGAAAACTGTAGCCTATGTATGAACATCTAGATGTCATTGTGCTCCAAAAACCTAAATGCTTATAAAAGATAATGTTTTCACATTGTTTTACTTTTGTGTCCGTCTCTGAGCTTAGCAGCTAGCTAAGCTGCATTTTCTAAATGACCATAATAAGACTTCAGTGCTTTCATTGCTCTCCATTACTGCTCTCTAGTATAAGTTAATTTGGTCAGAAGTGATATTCGCAACTTCAATTATCATCTTAAGCTTTCCAAATTTTGAAGTGCGCAGCCCCTATATTCTGTTTCCTGAGAATTTTGTTTGTTGCACTTGCATGTCCATAAATTGTGCATCAGTGGGGCTATGTTAGGGTGGACGGGATACCTTAGTGCACAAGATGGAGACAATAACTTATGCTTTTACTTAGTGTCGTTGAAGAGGTAAATGACAGTTTTAGTTATCAGTCCAGCTATTAAAACATTCTTGCGTTCAAATTTAGCAAGGCAACGATGCTGCTTTCTTAATCACTGTAATTATACGTAGTCAATCCTTCCAACTATTTTGTTAAATAGGCCAAAAGATCAGATAAAGATCAGATAGTACTACCACATATTCTTCCATGTATATTACTTAGGGATATTTGGTAGTACTAATGAGGTAACACCTTTAGAATAAAACAATGTGACCATTTTGAATAAGTTCTAATTTAATCACATAATTGACTCTGTCACTTTATTTTGATCTAATTCTCAGTCTCTGAAGTTTTAAGGTGGATACAAAGCTTCCACTCGCAAACAATAGAACTCGTTTGGGATCAACGAAGATGACTAATAAGGGGGTGTCTTATCCTTACGCTTTTAGAACCACTTCACTGGGTCATGAAAAGGATCATTTTCTTGTTTGTTCAGCATGTCATATTAAATTTGATCTATTAAATATTAATCTTCCTCCTGACATGGACTATAATACAACAATTCATATAATAGCAGTAACAGTCTTTGTTGTTATATAGTGTTGGAATATCATTACTCATATCTGTTTACTGGCAATTGCTAAATAATTCCAACCAATAACTCTGTTATACCATGCTATGCTTGTGCATAGCGTCATTTATAACAACATTATGGAAGTCATTTTGCCCTCTGCTAATACATAGCACATCATATGAATTGTAATTTTCTGGAAAAACTATATAACTAAATTAAATAATACTTTGCATAGCATTGTCCAATTAATAGTTGGGTCTTACTGTCATCATTAATACTTGTACAATTGTGGTAGGGTGTTCGCCGATTGACCATCCATACAAGGTTGTGTGAAGCTAGCTCCGTTTCCTATCACCTAGCAGCCGTTTCTTATGCAGCCGTACAGGATATCGCCTAGAAACTTTTAGTTTTGCTGTTACAAGGTAGTTTAAATTTCAGGCCGTGGTCTAAAATGAGGTTGGAGATTTCGTAGTTCACCCTTCAATATAGCGGGTAAATATTCGTATGACTAATCACCCGCTACTTTGAAGGCAAATAAAACAATAATTCAAGTAATGTGAGACAGAAGAAATTTTCATGTCATTGTATCATTTCCCCTGACAGTATTTATTGTGCCACTTATTAAATGAAGTTTGTGCAAAATGCACAACAGTTTTATTTGAGTATAAAATCAACAAGGTGTACCCATTTTCTCCGCTTACATTTCAAGTGTGAAATAAGAAACAATAGAATCAAATCTTTCTTTATCAACTGATTGAGAATTCAATTTAAACAGTCAATAATTATTAGATACATAGTAAATGTTGTCAGGGGTGTAAGGTGCTAGTGCTGAGACAAGTGGTATGTGTAAGGAGTGCTTCTCTAAGATTTCGAACTCAAATCTACTTCAGCATGTTGTCATCTACGTCTATGTTTGCACAAAAAGCTCGTATCAAGTGCCAAATCGAATGATTGAAATAAAAATTGGCATTTACATTTGGTAGGGAGACGATGTTTGCTTGCCTCTACTAAAGGGCTCTACAGCTAATTTCTAAGTTATAATAATTAGATATGTAAACTTATAATTGGATAGATGTATAGTATAAGTAGTTCATTAAAATTGAAATGCAAACATTCTCAACAGTCGGAAATGAGTGTCATAATATGTAATGTTGGCTCATGTAGCATCTGTAGCCCATGTAGCATATACAGTCCTACGTGTGCTGTGAGCATGTGAACCAGACTTGCAATGGCATATGGAGTGTTTTAACTTATTATTAAAATGATGCTATATTTGCTAGCTTGCATTCCAAGCCTTTTGCAGGTGTGGAGAGAAAGGTTGAGGGGAGGGCCATTCCCCCTCACCTTTCTTCTCATGCCCTCAGAGGGCTTGAAGCTCAGGCTATATTGTTGCATAACTATGTTTTCCAAGTATATAGGTTTTGTGTACCAGGTCTAATATAAATTTGTGTTCAATGAAACTTTTAGGTTGTAGAGTGTAGAGCTATAATAGGCATTAGTGCAACTTAAAATATCCAAACTCACTGTTGGTCATCCCAACTAAATAATTACTGTTTCTAGTGACAACTAAATTTGTCGTATATCGCTGCACCTGCTTATTTAGCTTACCCCGGCATCGAATCTGCCGTGTTTAATTATGTAGATATCATGCTCTGCCAAAACTATGCTATTCCCGATGAGTGACAAGTGCATAACATAGTGTCATTTTCAATCTCTCAACCATGCATAGCATAGCGCCCGCCACATTGTGCCACAGCCCTCGCCTACATAGAAAAAGTTAAGACGAAACTTGTTCAAATTTCTAGTAAATCAGTATCTGTATGAAAACATAAAGACATGTTTAGCACTATTACCACAATCCTATATAAGAAGACATAGCATTGTGGTCTAATTTACCTGAGGCTATTGCGTTATGAATTCGAGTGCCAGTATGTGGCACAATAAGTGTCACTGTTCAATTTACACATAGCGGAATATCATTTAACAAGCAATTTGTGAAGAAGATTAAATTATTTCATTGTGTTGAATTATAACTGATATGTTTGTTTTATAATAACAATATACTGTAATAAAAGATATAGATCATAACCGATAAAAATTTAACATATTTAATTTTACTGTAATAATGTAATATGTGTCATCCGAAACTTAGTTTATAACATGCTGTAGTTTGTATACAACTTATTTTTAGCAGGTTCTCATTTTAGTCCAAGGGCCTCTACTGTTGTTTCCGTTGATATTCCATAACTAATTGTTCCACTGCGGTCAGATAACTGCATCAACGCATGAGTAGTATTTGGGATTCAGAAGCATTCTATCTTTGACAATTTGCTAAATGTAGGCCTACAGCATGAGAATAGTGGCAGCAATAGCCAGAGTGGGTTCATGTTAAAAAAGTATTTTTAAGAAAATTTTATTGTTATCTTTTAAGTTCCCCCAATATTTCCAATATAAGGGGGTCCCTGGGTGCTGATGTAGACAGTCTGCAATGTTGTGTGAATTTTCACACTGATTTAAATGGAAGTTTTTTCAACTCAGACTAAATGTTGTCGGTACTTGAACAAAGTGATCTCTGCATGAAGTTAGGAAAACATCTTTAAAGTTATTGAGAAATTATGCAAATTGTGCTCAAAATAGAACAATGATGTGGGATTACATACATTATGTGTGCCCGGTTTTCTAACGACGAGACTTGTTGTCTTGTCATCAAGTGCCGCTGCTGCCTCATTCTCACATTTTTATTATTCAAAAGTTTTAGCAGACGCAGCTCAGAAACTGTGATTTCATATAGTTATCGTATTTTAAACTTATTTTAATAGTGATAGTAGGCCTAACTGAATTAGCTCTGAAACAATATCACTAATTGTAGTTTTTTTGCATTAGTCTGACGCCTTAATATTTCTGCTAAAGTGGGATTCTGCATCATGAATAGCTATATTATTGTGTGCATTTGCTTCTTTAGAAGCAATTTGCAATTAAATATAAGCTGTACCCAAGTGGAATAAACACAATGACAAAAATGAAATTTTTTCTACAATTTTTGACATCCCGAAATTTGGCTAAGTAAAACAATAATGAAATATAGAAACACTCTTGCAAGAAGTTATCTGCTAGTATTGTGGTAGTATATCTGCTAGTATTGTGGTGGTATATCTGCTAGTATTGTGGTGGTATATCTGCTAGTATTGTGGTGGTATATCTGCTAGTATTGTGGTGGTTGCAAATTACCAAAAATATTTTTATTTAGTAATTTATTATAATATTTGTTGTGGTTTAAATATGAAATATTTCCACAAATTCAAATCTGATAATCAAAGTAATACTCAAATAATAGCTCTATTAAGTGTAAAATGTGTTAAATGAAGTGTCTGAGTTTTGAGTGGCATTTGTAGCTTCCTCTACATTAATTTTACATTTTGCAGATAAAATTAGATAATAGTTGTGTCCGTAAGTTGTTATTTATTTTTATTTAATTCTAGTGCTATAAACCAATTTGTTCTCATGGCAACCAAGAATGTCAACGTATTTGATGATTTCCACCTCCAATTATCATTGATAGATCCTGAAGTTGATGGTGCTATGGTGAAGAAAACGGCTGGACATCACCAGCTGAAGTTGTCAAATTTAATTAATACCCCCTTATTATGTGTTGTAATAACACTATACTCTTTACAGCTATTCATTATCCTATTATTTATCATTTACGCTCGAGGTATTGTAAACTAGCCAATCAGAGCCCTGCTCGTTGTAAGATGACCAGAGACTTCATTATGTTAAATGTTGCCTTAAAATTACCACAATAGATGACTTGGCATAGTATTAACTATATAATTATATTAAATGTGCACAAGAGCTAGCTATCATTGTCATAGTGCTGGGACAAGTGTGAGGTAGGCAATTATAACAAGAAGTCGCATAGAATCACACGCCAGTTCACACCTGACTACTACTCGCTGCAGAAGTCTATTTTACCCTAGCTAGCAGGCAACTAACCCACACACAGTGGACGCCGCTCATTTGTTTCAACACACAGACTTTCATACCTGTATATCAGTCATTGCTTCAAAAGTTTCTATACCTAATAGTTACTTGCTAAAGCGACAATATAGGAAGGAGTATTTGAAGTTCGGTGACATTCAAGCTGCCATCTATGATGGCGTTTAATATGGACTCTATACTGGGCAATACAAACAGCAAGAGAAAACTAATAGAAGAAAAAGTGGACATTGTTGCTAACAACAGCTCTGGCGATTCAGGTAAAGTACCCAACTAACTGTTAATGTGCAAAAATCTAGGGTATAGTATGGCAAAATCTGTTTACCACTAGTTTGTTTGTATGCAAATTTTATAATTTCGGTATGCCTTCCTATAAACTCGAATATATTAAAATGTGTTAGCTGCTTGACAAGTGAGAAAATTGAGGCAGTTAAAGCAAAAGCCACTGTATACAGTGCCGGTTTTACTCTTTGGACAATGGTTGCACCTTTCTATTCTGCCAATTTTTGTAAATTTACATTGCAACAAGCAATTTGCAGTAAATTGAACTTAGCAACTAGAAAAAAATTAAAAAAGTCTCAAACATTTATAATATTTGTTTGATAACATACATGTATATAATCATTATGTTTCTATCTGTGAGGTAAAAAGAGTAATTTGTAAATATTGGATCATCATTATCTAATATTATTATTTTATTTACTTGTCCCCATTTCCTACATTCATGCCATTGTCCTTTCTTGTGAGAGTACACATTTTAC
The DNA here is from genome assembly GCA_027564295.1 of Himantozoum antarcticum. NCBI lineage: Eukaryota > Metazoa > Bryozoa > Gymnolaemata > Cheilostomatida > Bugulidae > Himantozoum > Himantozoum antarcticum. The sequence continues at coordinate 660,397 of JAOQGN010000004.1, forward strand.
TCGTATTGATTTTTATGAGCTGTCTTCCTGAGATTATCAGTCTATAGATTGTTTTTGATCCACCGAAAAGCTTACAGATTTTTTTTTGCGATGTTGTCAAAGATCAATAAAAAGCAAATAATCTGTCGCCACCCCCACCAGAATGCTATTATATAAAACAGACTACATCACTCTGCTATTACAATGCCTCTAGTTGGCTCTCATTCATATCGGCATAATAAATTATGTATTCTCACATTCTTTATAATTAGTGATAACAAACAGCCCATAGATCTTTATTTGCTTATCAATCTTCAACTATGTGATGATAATTGTAAAGAAAAAAACATAATTATTATCATAATTATGCCCTTTGTTTAATTTTCTGTGTAATAGAGCGTGATCATTTTTTTGAAGGTTGTTGTTTCGGCAATTAGCTATATAAACAAAATCTAATGCAGAAAATAATATTGATATGCTGTGCCCATTTTGAGAAAAATATGTTTTAGTTATTTCAATAATCTGTAGATTTAATTAGGGTGTGTGCATTACTCAGATATAAGGCTCTTATCTATGCAGCGTGTCGCTCGCATTACGTGCCATCACAATTCTAGCATTAATAGGATTAGGGAAGTATTTGATTACAAATTGCGATATTAATTTTTATCAGCAATAGTACTGTTAGTGTTATTATTTTTGCAATAATCAGATCAGCTAGCGCATATTTTATTCCTTTAACTACTACCATGGCTTTAATATATTGAGATTAATGATTTTAACAATGTTTGGTAATCCATATGAGTCACACAATCTCCACTGTTGAGTCACACACTCACGGTGGATGTTCATGTTGCTTATAGTGTCTTATACACACACCATTCTACCACCAGGAATGTCATTAATGCCTCACCCTGTTAATTCAGTAAAAACTCTGAAGATTATTTCATTCTATTTCCTACTTCCATTAACCACTTGACTATCATATCACCAGCAACTTGTGGCAAACCGCTAACCACTTGACTATCATACCAACAGTCAACCTGTGGCAAACCGCTAACAATTTCACAATAATAATGAAGGTAAATTAATATTTCCCATTTTTGTATTACTTAGATGGTGAAAGTGACAAGGTGCAAACGCCAAAGAGTACCACAACAATTGGCTCTGACATGGAGTCCTTATCCGATGACGGTTCTCATGGTAAAGACAAACCAACTAGAAAGAGTCGACGCAGCCGTACTACATTCACCACGCTTCAGCTACACCATTTAGAATGCTCGTTTGAGAAGACACAATATCCTGATGTGTTTACTAGGGAAGAACTGGGCCAAACACTAGGCCTTGGGGAAGCCAGAGTACAGGTGAGCCATTGGAGCATTATATTTTTGCACTGATGGTGTTAAGTTGTACTTTCTAAAGCTTTGACTAGTTCTAGAGTTGACTAGAACTTTCTAGTCTTTCAAATGCTGTCAGTAGATATTGAAATAATTATTTAGCGAAATTATGGCATCAATCGCAAAAAGATAAAAATTGTGTTAAAAATGTGAGTTATAGTAGTGCACATATTAATTAGGGATGATGTGCCAGTGCCAAGCCTTAGGGCTATGTTATAATTATAATGCAATCGCAAAGGACACCAAGAGCACAATTATAGAATGCTAGACTGATCTAATAATTTGTTGATATGCCTAACATTTGCTGATTATAATAACACATCCCCAGGCTATTTCAATTATCTGAGGGCACTAGTTAAAAGGACGTGATGATTGTTGATTTGACATGAAGTAATTAGTTATAAATTTGATGGTGAGTGTTTTGTTCTAAAATACTACTAATAATTAGCTTCATATAGCATCTTATCTACTCTACTAACACATACAGATAATACCTCTCTTTTTATACACGACACTTTCAGCCTCGGGTGTATCTCTGATTATATATATCTGTACCAATTACGGTGCTATATTAGCCTTATTTCCATCATCATACTTATTATCTTATTATTATTTAGTCGCTAACAAGACTATTTTGTTTTCCCAGGTTTGGTTCCAAAATCGCAGAGCTAAATGGAGAAAAAGAGAGAAGAGCAATGGATGTGAAAGTCCCATTGGCTTGCTGCCTCCACCACAGTTAAATGATTTCAGCACAGCCAATATGCAAAACTCTTTCTTACCTCAAATGAACCATGTCGGTTTGCCAGCCGCGTTAGACCCTTACTACTTACAGAAGGTGCAAAACATTATAAACTTGAATCTGCTAATGGCAGCTCAACAACAACCAGGTGTTAGTCCACCAGCTATCAGCCCTCCATATGCCTTGCCCCCAGCTGCCGGCAGCCCGCCACTCAAGCTACCCTTTGGAGGATTATCACATGCTTTCTTCTCTGGATCAGCGCCAGCTAGTCTCTGTAACCTGCTAATGCAACAGCAAAACAATAATAGACTCAGCGCTACCATAGACAATATGGATGAAAGGAAGACCAGTATTGAAATGCTCAGACTCAAAGCTAGACGGCAATCAGAAGAAAACAAATACACTCTTTAGCTTCAGACTGAAGCACCGCGCAGCAAAGTTTACAAAGATGTGTATGTAATGTGACATTGCCATAAGAAATGGTTGGAAGAAATGGCTACATCTAACATCACAACAACGACTTCGGCTGCTAAAAATACTGATTTCTTGGCCACAACTACAGAACTCAAACTGTGCAGAAAGAAAACTCTGCTTCCAAGCTAAAAATGTACATAATTTGACAATTAATATATTATTTTTATTTTATTAGAAAATAGTAATGCTTATAAAATTGAGATCCCAACTTATTTAGTGTTACTGTTTGTTATTTAAGTAACATTAAAAAATGGTAAAACAAAACTAATAATATTAGCTTTGTTTTACTTAAGTTTAACAGAATTATTAATAAATTT
>JAOQGN010000004.1:678718-694102 GCA_027564295.1 Himantozoum antarcticum
TAATTCATGTGTTATCTGTTATTGTTTCTGGCTACAAGTGCTAAAGCACTTATATTCTACCAGAATAAACTGTGATAATTATATATATAAATCTAATATAATACATGTTTGCTGTCATCACGGGTCGGCCACGAAATGATTTGGAAGCGTTTAAGATGCCAACATTTGAACCTGGACTCTCAATGCACACTTGAACAATGTACTTGTGTTGCTAGCTCCAATTATTTCAAGAAAATCATATGCAGAAAAATTGGGACGCAATATCAAAATGGTGCCAGTAATTTCAAATATTGTAGCATGGCTTGATATTCAGGACCAGATGGTAATGCTAATGTTGTTATGCTCTTCAGTTTCATAGGTGTACTCACAATCAAACATGTCTACCCCTCCTATGAACCTACGTGGAGTTCACTTGGCAAGGGGCAAGAAACATTTAATCATATCAACCATTGCCTCGTTAGTGTCTGTAACTGCCGTGATGTATTGGAGGGAAGGTAGAAAGAGACGATTTCAAGACTTCTACAAGTGAGTGACGACGATTGGAGATGGCATATAATTTGCGAATTGGAAATGTTCGTTGAGTGTTTTGAGAGCATTTCGAAAGTAATCGCTAAATAAATCTGTCCAACTTGCCAACTTTTGACAAATGCGAACTTGAAAATGACATTGTTTCCTTTTAATGACTCAAGTTGCAATTGTAACTTTTTGATACTTCATATTTGATACGTAGTAGGCTTTATTTGATACGTAGTAGGCTTTATTTGATACGTAGTAGGCTTTATTTGGCCATAATCTTCTCCAGGTGCTATATGCTGCATATAATACTGCTTTCACTCTGATTATAGAACATTTGATGGTGAGAAGCTGGAACAGGATATGATTAAAGATGGTGTATTCAAATCTATATTACCCGATGGCACTGTGACGGCAGAACCTTGGAAAAGTTAGTATTAAAATGGTGAGTGCCATAGCATTAGATTGTATAAGATCATGTGTATTCTCATCTGCTTTAGCTTCTTATAGTTGCAATCGAGCAAAGAATATGTTGCCTCGCTCTCATGTGACTGTGAAATATTTTTGACATGTTTCTTGCATTGCAGTTGCTGGGATTTTTTGACATGTTTCTTGCATTGCAGTTGCTGGGATTTACGAGAATGGGCAGAATAAAATCACATAACTATCTCGGATTTCAAATTCATATGCTGCCTTTGAACAAGGTACCCGAGCCTGGTATTTCCATGCAAAACTTATGTTGGCATCGGGCTAGTGGCAAGAGTAACATTGTAATGTCATGAAATTCTTTTACAACCATGTTTACAACCTACAATTTATGTACATGTACTAACAATTAAAAACTAATTTGCAACATAATTTTATCCCTTGCATAACCTTTCCAGTACTGGGGTGCTCTTATTTTCTATGCAGATTGCAGCTCGACTCAGTCCCTCAACTGTTTTCAATCTTTTGATCTCGATTTCTGTCTTCCCATTTGATTCTTTTCGATTTATTTGAAAACTGGTCTGCAAATTTATGATAACAGTTTTAAGCTGATCATTGATTACATTAGGTTGAAAATACCTTAAAATGGACATGATTCTAAAGCTCGCTGACATTAGATGCATAGTTGGACTATTTGACAAAGATCAACTGTATTTAATGCTATTGGATACTATTATAGGCTATTTGATTATTCTGTATCTTCAGCAGCATTGCATGAAGGCGGCAAATATCTATATATTTGCATTGCTTTATTGTAGGTTAGGTTATTAGCGCTTGCTGTGCTTGTCTGGAGGAGTGACAACTAACTCTACCACTACATAATACATGTATATCCCAAGACAGTGCTTTTCATATTACAGTAAACTTTAAATTAATATATTAGTTATTTTTGTTGTATTTCTGGTAATATGTGATTTGTGTGATACATATAATGTATGTAGTATTGTCTAAAAATACAAGACTATTGAAACCATCTGCTTTATAATGCATTATGACTAATATGAGTGAGAGGTATAATAGCAGACTGTTGAATATGTATTAAAGATACTACAATAAAGATATAAATTCCATACTCTATTATTTGTCTTTTACTTAGCAGTATATAACACAATTGACAAAATGACAAGTTATTTAAAAACATCTCAGCTAAATCTTGCTATCAAATATTAGTATTCAGTTAATACTATGTACATGTACATTAGAACTGAGTGCAATATGTAATGTTACAGCTACACAATGTATTATACAATTCCTCTCTGATTTGATCCAGCCTTTAGAATAATCTCTTCTCATAACTACAAAATATAGTCATAGTGTAAGCCGAACAGTAGTCTATTTTCCTGATCCACCATTGTAAATTCATCAACTCACAGATACTCGCTCTCGGTCTGCTGGACAGTTTACAAATCACCTTACTATACAAAATTGCTGAACTAGTATACTCTTGCTCAACACCAAGTTACCCAGGCCCACCTAAACCCACTGTCCGACCGGAGACTGATAAACTCTAAATCGCAGTGGGCCTGATTGCCCGGGCTAGTGGTTTGTGCACAAGTCCCCCCTGGGAGTCGGCTACATAACATATAGTCAAAACATATTTCACTAAAGAGCAGTCAACGCTCCAATTACAATACGATTTCTGACATGTTTACAGAAAACACAGTAATATTATGATCTCATACAAAATATCCAATGATTAAGATGAACATTTGTGCTCTTTCCTTCTTTGCCCTTTTCTTCTTTCTTTCTCTTTCATGGAAACATAACATTGACTGCTATAAATGAGTTACAAAGCAGTAAGCCGTTAATGTAGTTCAACAATTTAACTACACACATCTACAATTACACCAACGTTATACATAGTATGAACTTACGAGTGCAGTCCATGCACACCACCTTCAGCCTGTGATGACGAAGATCTTTTCTCAAACTTTAGTTCACCGCAATACATCATTGCCCTATAAAAGTGATATATGTGTTACCATTGACTGGATCAGTTCGTTCAAACAGTGTTTAGCATCTAGATATGACAGTGCTAACATTATTGTCTGCTATTATTTTTGAATTTGCTATCTTCCCAATTGCACTTGGGCGTGTATCCGTATTATCATAAAATAAATATAGTGAAGATAACTCCATACAAATCAATGATGCGACCGATTTTGCGAAGTGCTGATACACTGGAGAGATAGCAGATAGCAATGCATAGGAAAGTGACACCCACATTTTGCAGTTAACTTTCCATCATTACTGCAAGATCAGAGTGGCTACAAACTCCGCCACTTGGGCATAAGTGGCAGAGTTGGTACTATGCTACTGTATAGTTGCACTCACCTTAGGGCTGACATGCTCTGTGACCCGATGTCCTGACAACCATGCTGTATACCAGCGATCAAATAGGGAATAAATTTGTGCACTGTTCCCTTGTCAACTATAGCGCCTGATACGCCCTGAGCAACCTTTATTTTTTCACTTTCACTAAAATTAAAAGCAAATATTAGTTTTAACTACACTGCTGGTACTAATCGAAGCCAAGTGACAGCTCAATTCATAGCCGATGGTCACATATAACTATATATATATAAATTAATTCCTTTAATTAATATATTATATAATAAATAGTAATTACCATAGCAAGTTCGATGTTATCATTTCTCAAATAAGTCACTATTTTAAAATAGTGACACTGCGTTCTTGGCATAGAATTATAATTGACTGTTAATTGTAATTGTAATTGACTAATAATGTATTAGCTAGTCCAAAATTCAAAGTCAAACACATGAAATAAGCAACTGCAATTTTTGTTTCTCTCATGACCAATTTCATTCTTCAGGAAAGGAAATCATTTTGGCATTGTACAGACAACTCCAGAAATGTGCGACTTGCTGGCATTGTACAGACAACTCCAGAAATGTGCGACTTGCTGAAGCAATGGAATTCAAATTAGAAAGGCAGGGTCATTTCACCTCTTTTTATCACTAGATCTTAATTTTGCTATATCTGATGTAAAGCGCTGTCATCGTACCTGAAGTATCTACTAGCACTAGTCTTAAATCTTTGCATTGCATCAAGTGATCCCATACCACGGTATTTCTTTAGACGCACGCCATCTTGAAAGTAGTATTCACCAGGAGATTCCGTTGTTCCAGCCAATAGCGATCCCATCATTACTGCAGGAAAGCGAATGATTCATGCTATTAGTTATACTGAATATCTTATATATAACTACATGTATTTGTATTAGTTTTCTAAATAATTACACTATGAGTAGGTGCAGACAATTATCACTTAATTTTGGTGAACAACCATTTTTCATATTTGCATAGCCGAAGACCAACAGTTTTCATGTTCAAAAACCTAGCCGTATCGTTGCTGAATATTGGAAACAATAATAGTTGTGTGAAACATGCGGAACATCGACAAATTGACCAGTACAATCAAGGTCTGTAATTTAGTGGCACATTTTTCTTATTACGATATCATAACCATGTTTACATTGACCTTGAAACTAAAACATTAATTCAAACAGTAAACAATCTATGATTGTCTTTTGCAGCTAAGACCACTGTTGGCTACAAACGATGTGACAGCCTCTCAGTACTGATCATTGCATCCATTGCATTGTCAGGACGTCTTGAATGTTTTTGCACCTGCATGAATTGAACTGCACTTGTCGATCCAGAACATGATTCAATAGATTATGACTTTCATTTTCACAAAAGTAGCATTTTTTAAAGTTTCAAATTTCACTTTCCGGTTTAGCTGTCGGCAAAGTTACTTTTTAATTCAGTCACCTTGACATTAGCTTATACCTGGGGTTGGAGTTTTGGTATACCAGAACGCCATCGGAAGGTGCGCCTTGGCGCGGTGACGAAACTGAAAAATAATCGTACCTAGCCGTCATTTTAGCCGCATAAATGACAGCTAATTGGTACAGAGTTTGGTTACTAGTATTTAGCCTGTATATTATCCAATGAGTTGAAAATTGAGACTAGTACAATGTAGTACCTGTGGAGGCGCCTAAAGCTAAAGCCTTGATAATGTGACCAACAGATGAGATGCCTCCATCCGCTATTACAGGAACACCGAACCTCCTTGCGTACTCTGCGACTTTATATACTGCTGTACCCTGTGGTCTGCCCACTGCCATTACTAAAACAAACAATGCAGTATACAAGTAAGTAGGCCTATGCACATGCATAAAGTCATCCCTAATTATACGTACATCTTCCTAGGAGTAAGCGTCGAGGGACGAGGTGATCATAACCAACACAATTATATATTAGATAATTAAAGAGTAGCAAAAATGAATACGTAAAATAAAATATAGCGAAGAAGACTTGCAAAATGTTTCTATCTTAAAATCGGCAATACTAATTTTAGAGACTTCCTATATAGCGAAAATTGCAATACTGGACTCTAGCATATGATTTTGTTAGTTTGTACTTACTACATGTGCTTAGTATTAGTGAGCATGCCATTCCATACTCTCATTTATAATTGCATCAATCTAACATAATTAAATATTGTAAACATAAAAATAAACATGTTTATGCTACAGCTGCCATTCTAGTGTGCATTCAGAATGATGTCATTCAGAATGATGTCATTCTTCCCATTAAGTTTTATCAGAGTGCAGTAACAGTTTGGAGAGAGTTATCCCCTCTTATAACAAGGCAAGGCTAATTGGGAGAGGACAACTCTCTTAGACTAACAAAACTGGAGTGGAATATCAACTAATATAAACCTGATGTAGAAGGCGAACGAGCCTGCATTCTTCAACAGATGTTTGAATCCTATTTATGCTGTTTTTTTGTTGTTTTTTACAATAAACAATAAATTATAACCAAACAATAAACAACAATTTATTGTGGTTAAATGCATGCAGCAGCTATCCTCGGCAAAAATACTGATTTTGTTGGAAGAGATGATAACTCGTTATCAATGTGTACGCATAGTGTAATAATTACATGCAATAAAGCAAGTGAAAGAAGGGAGCTCTAATTTTCAAGTAACTGCAAAAAAAAAGAGTTGGAATCAAAAACTATTTTATATGTTTGATGAAGGTTTCTAACCTCCAATTATACTTATGTTGTTTGATGAAAACATTGGGAAAGATATAACAAGTATAGAGATTACTACAGTGTAATGTAATTATGACATCACAAATAAACCCCAAACCTTGCCCACAAGAAGAGAAATCATGCAGTACTAACTATATAATGTATCTATACTTGACATACATTTCCATCACTCAGTGGTGGCACATAATATTATAGACTGCCACTATCAGCATGAAAATAATTATTGACTATTGGGATACTAATAACTATGCTATACAATGGAATAATAATTAGAGTTTACTGCATCCTTACCACAATGTAGTATACCTATCATTTGGTAATAACAAGCGCAGAACAGAAGTCCCACGACAACTACCAGCATATCATTATGCAAAACTCAACAAACACATGGTTGATTGCAACCAACACATAATTATTTGTGAAAGAGTCATTTTGCCAATAGTCTAGACACCTACCAAGCACTCCATCCACTAAATTCTGTAGTAGGCAAATCGTACTTTATATTTGGGATATGAGAGCGTTGCAACTCAAAGACAATATTTAGTAGGATGATGTATACCTTCCTGTGTAATGCAGAGGCGACCAGACCCCATGCCAACTCTGAGTCCATCAACTCCAGCATCTATGAGATTCTTGGCCTGAGAAGCAGTCACAACATTACCTCCAATAACCTGCATAGTCGGGTACTTGGATTTGATATGCTTGATCAACTTTATTTGGTAAATTGAATTCCCCTGTGAAGAATCCTAAAAGCACAATAAGACATGTAATTCAAGCAATCTCTTGGTAGTTAGAAAAACTTGCATATATAATTATAGTGTAATGCTAGCCAAATAAAATCCTATATGGCTAGTATTATTCTTAAAATATACACATGTATGTCTATATACCTTTTTACATGTATATAGCGAAACAACAGCTATTAATGTCCCTTTTATACAACATTATCGCTATATCCGACAAAATAGAAGCATCCAAGTAGTAAATAAGATCTGGTACCAGATGTGATGTGCTATAATATTTGATGTGCTGTGCAAGTTTAGAAAAAATGGGTGCCTTTGAGATGAGGAATTGACGATGCGATGCTAAACTGATGGGATCCGACGAACTCCGAATGCATAAATGAGATTCCACAAAACATCAACAATATTGTCGAATATTAATATTGGCATGTTGATGCCAATTATTACTATTATTAGTTTAATGGGTCATTCGCTAGCAACTGTAGCGACATAGCGACTCCTAACTATATTAATAGTGCAATAAAAAGATAGCATGGAATCCGTTAGTTCTGCTAGAACGAACTGATGCCATTCATATAATTTACTGCTAGTAACTAGCATTGACTTAAGACCACTCAAGACCAGTCCGAAAATAATATGCAAAAATATTCCAAAATATTTACATTCATTATTTTTCTAATATCTATATTAGGAAATCACTATCTCGTAGGCACCCTAAGTGTTTCATGTGACTACATACCAACACAAGGAAGTCAACATCGGCAGCTACAAGGGAATCGATTCTGGCCAGGTCATCGTTGTGAGTGCTGACTGCGGCTCCAACTAATAACTGCTTGCTACATTAAGTATAGATAAAAACCAAAATTATACAAATGTGAGTGGTCGACAGAAATTTTTTTTTAATTCCAAATTGAGTACCTGACGAAAGTTTAGCATAGATAGCAGTCTTGGGTTCATGCAATTTGGAAAAATTCCGTCATTTCTAGAGCAGCACATTGCATAGACTTCAACCGTGTTGGCTTGTAGAAATGTGGAAAACTCACCAGACAATCACCAAAGTTCAGAAGCCATCCAATTGACATGGAAATACAAAAGCGATTTCTGAAAGCTAATGTGCTACAGAATGTGCTGCACAAATCCCGAACGGGAGAAGAGTACAAAAATCTTAAGACTTAGAACTGTTGATTGACTTGGAACAGAAGATTCACTGGATACCAAAATTTCCAAGATTAACCAGAACAATGAATTTGATCATGGTTAATCGTCCTACAATGCAATGAACATTTGAACACAGTTATTGACTATTGTATATTTTTACGATATCGTATTGGATATTTATTATCTGATCCGGCTAAATATGACAATGCATTCCAGTCCCATGATTGTGTCTTTTCAGGGAATGTCTATTACTAGGTTTTCATTGCACACTTTGAAGTATAGTTCAGAAAAATATTCTGAATAAGACCAGATAAACAGTAAGGAATTTTTAAAATTTGGTACAATTAAGGACTTTGCACGTTCATCATATCTTGGCTAGCTCCACAATCCTACCGTTCATCTTTACTGGCCAATGGATAATTCCTGTTCTTCTTGAGATCTGTACGGGCAATGATAGATACTAGTTCTCCTTTATCATTAACAATGGGTAGTTTTCCTAAAATGACAGACTCCAATGTTAACCCTTTTACTACTACAGTCCCCAAACTCATCCTTACCTTCATCCCATCCCCCAGTTTACCTTAGAATATCACACCATTATTGATTGGCTCAATCAATGGTATTTATTGATTTGCTAGTAGCCATTGAGTAAACTACTCCCATATATAAATATTTAATAATTATATATGCAAATTTAATGAGGCATATTATAAATTCCTGCGATCGCCACAAAATTTTCTTTGTCATCATATAAAAATATAATTAATTCAAATCAAATATTGTGCCATTACAACTTATTATAAACTTAGCTCAAAATCGCTCGATTATTTCCATCAACAAATCACACCCATCATTCAAAATGTTGTTAAAAGTTCATCACTAAAAGGAGAATAGAGTGAAATGCAACACCTTCTAAATTACAACTAAGCAATATAGGCCTAGTATAATTCAACTAGGATAATTAGTAATGCATTGAAAGTTTGACTGATTCACTGGTCAGCACTCTGAAACACCACTCCCCACACCACAATCACCACTCCCCACACAAGAATCACCACTCCCCACACCAGAATCACCACTCCCCACGCCATAATCACCACTCTCCACACCACAATCACCACTCCCCACACCACAATCACCACTCCCCACACCAGAATCACCACTCACCACACCAGAATCACCACTCACCACACCAGAATCACCACACCAGAATCCGCCAAACTATACATTTCATCCACATTACTCCATCTATCAGCCCATCTCCACTAACTTGACAAATATCAATCAACATCACTCTGGTCTGAATATTTTTTTGCCATTTTAGTATACCAAGAATGTAATAATACATTATACTCAAAATAGATTTTCTCTACTACTAACATTACCAGCTAATAGCTTTTAAACAATTACATATTGTATAAATATATATGTATATATTTATACATATACAATTACTCAAATTTTACTACTGTAACTGTACTAAGAATTTGATTGGTCAGATTTTCTACACATGACATTTATGAAAAGTGGAAAATTCCACAAGTGCAATGTGGAAATTTGCGTATCATAAGTTTGTACATTTACAAAGTGCAAACACGAGTGATGTCATTCATTCCACATACGAATAATATCGGTTCCGGTAGTCTTGCCCATTGTTTACTAGATTAATAATATCAGTAGCAATAGTGAAAGGTAGGACAATAAACACATTTGCTCTCTTTGTAAGACAAATAACCCAACAACGCAAGCAATGAAAAAAATGTGGTTTAACTTGTGCTGGACTTTATCAACAGTATAAACCTTGAATGCCTTCTTTGTTTGGTTACTACTCATTATTTATATTATTACTCAGTGTAAACATTCAAACAGCTCATTAGATGAGATGAGCCTTGAAGATGAGCTGAGATTTGAAGTTTTAATTTACAGCTGTTCTTTATTTGACACTAAAGCTTGGTTCCTTTTGCTTGTTCAACTTGAGAAATCACAAGCGCTTGCATATATGATTGCGTTTGCTACCATCCGTCACCACAGAATGCAAATATTTTTTCTGGCAAAATGAAAGAAATGGGAGTTATTTGGTTCTTGGTCTTGAGGTTCTTCATCTGCACACTGCAGACATAAAATTATAGCCAAAAACGCACAGCATTATATTCAATACCCGTCTATTGAAAAATAAAATTTTTATGGTGAAAATTCTAATTTAAAATATGAAATTGCTATAATTATATCATTGCGGTTTCGCGATAAAAGGGTAATTATCTCAGTTTGATAATGTTGCCAGATAACATGTTTGTATTCCGGGGCAACGATTTTTCAATTGAAGGTATTATTTGATAACTAGTGGGGGTCTTACAGCCCTCTTCCAAAAATTAGATAAATTTAACCGTCATAATCTGGAGATTTTCCTATTTGTAAAAAAGTATTTTTCTGCACAGCATATATTCAATACCCGTCTATTGAAAAATAACATTCACTAATTATAGTCACAAAAATTATGACATAACCACATAGATGAGTGCTAGATTTTTCTTATGTAAAGTCTGGTCTTTGCAAATTTGCTCAGACTTGTACTACGTAATTCAGAACCAATGACTAGATTACGACGAGAGCTTTTGAAATGGCATGACATGGCATGAGGGGCTTTGAAGCATTTCCAGCTAAGATTACATAAATAGCAATCGATCTGTTGCACTTTGAAACAAGGACCGGCATAGAAAGTGGTAAGCTACAATTTCATTGATCACACCATAGCTATTCCCTCAAATCACTTGCATTACAGTAAATCAATCACTGAAATAAACCAAATGACAAAAATGTTGAAATTTCATGCAAATATCCAACAATTTACACTGTAGATACCTTTTTTGCTCTTTTGTAAAATTTCATTGGCTTCTTCTAAAGTCACATCTGATTCGGCTACTATGAGATTATCTAAGGTAGTCATCACCTGAAATGTGTAGGAAACAAACAGTTAGCTAACATACAAGTTATATTACCTTTAGTAAATTATTGTTTAGTGTGTCCATTCACATTCTAAATACATTGACAATATTGATCCAATGAGGACTTACATCCATGCTATAATGATATAATCACAGTATTAATAGTACTTACAGGTATAACATAACACAATGTACATGTAAGTGATAATTGTGCTGTCAATACTAAAATCAAGTTTCTACTTATATGTCAATCGAGTTCAATGGTAGAATTACTAACACAAGTAATTAACACACACCTTAATTACTTGGTTATATATTGACTAAAAGCTAATGAGAAGATTTAAGATAATTAATTTATCACAAACAAACAGAGAAAGTAAAAGCTTATTAGAAAGCTGCACAAAGGAAAATTATTTGATTGGGACATTTGGGAAGTGACCAATGGATTAAAAGCCTAATTATCAAAACCACTACAAAAGCATGTGACTTATGCTACGCATTGTTACAGTCACAGATGATAAGGGAGTTAAACTTTTGAAAAGTTGTATACCGGTAGTTTAACAAAAATCATCTGTCAATTATAAAGTATTTTAGTCTTTTTCTTTATCTGAATATAAGTTAGCTAGTACACATTTAGTAATAACTAATAGTTATTGTAACGCAAATTACAGATGACTTGCGTAATCTTTGACTAAGTTAGCAATACGCAAACATGGTTCTACTTTATCAGTGATGGAGTATTTGACAAGACAATTATATCCGCTCGGTGTTGTACTATTGTGCTGTATACACAACCACTCACAACACGGCATTACAATAGTTCACTACATTTTCTACAGGGTATGAAACATTACAGAAGGGTATAAAGATGTGCTAACGAGGTGTAAGAAAACTGATAATATTGACATTACATTTATTGGATTGTAAGCATTCACAGTTACGTAACATGTAATGGGACCTACATCTCTATCTTATCTAGTTACAGAATGCTATTACACAGTATTACACAGTATCACTCAGTATCACACAGTATCACACAGTATCACACAGTATCACTCAGTATTACACAGTATTACACAGTATTACTCAGTATTACACAGTATTACACAGTATTACACAGTATTACACAGTATTACACAGTATTACACAGTATTACACAGTATTACAATGTACTACTTGACCAGTAGTACTTTGTACATTGCAATGCATTGTAGAGTTATAGAGTATTTACAAATAATAGGAGATAGTCCAAGTGACTAGAAACATGACTAGATACAAAGCAAGTAATTACTAAGTGAAGCAGTCATTACCTCTTTTACTTGGATGTGATATTTATCTTTGCTAATAAAATCTATGTCTCTACCAGTGACAAGGCCAACCAATTTACTACCTATTTTACCATTGACTGTAACAGGAAAGCCACTGAAGCCATGCAGTCTTTTGGATTCATAGCATTCGCCGACAGTTGCACACGGGGTCATGATTACAGGGTCAGTTATGAAGCCTTGCTCATATTTCTAAAAATATATTCAAGAAAAAATGCCACACGCTTGCACACATTGTGTTCAGCAAATAGGTTAAAACACATTAGGCAAGGTGTTCTAATATCAGTCACCAAACAGCCGGTAACAGCTGGTTAAAGGATCAGACATTGATAAGTGCCATGTTATGGGGTTACAATCAAACTACATAGCTCACTCTGGACAAACCGGCACACGGGGATACCTCTGAGATGTGTGTCTCGTAGTCGTCACTACTGAGAAAGTCAAAATCTCTGCCAGTTACGAGGCCTATAAGCTGTGTCCCCATCTCACCATTGACAGTGACGGGAAAACCTGAGAATCCGTGTTGAACTTTAAGCTGAAGAGCATCTTGTACTGTCATTTGAGGTGACATACATACAGGCTGTAGTATAAAGCCTTGCTTGAAGCGCTATACATTACAAACAAAAATAGCCAGTCCTAAATATCATAATGTGGATGAGATAAAACTACAGGCATTATTGTGTCATGTGATTTTCAAAAAACCAAAATAACAGGTCGATTGGTAGCTGTAATCAGCAGAAAATGGTCGAACGGTAAAATTGATTCAGTAACTCAATAGTGCAATAGATGTGAGATGGAAGTAGCACAACATAAAGTTTAACGACATCCAATAAACACATAACATACCTTAACCCTTCGAACTTGTTCTGACTGAAATTCTATGGAACAATTGTGATGAATAACTCCCACTCCACCTTGCAACTGCATAACAAAACAAGTTCTCATAGATATTTGTATGATAGTGTAGGTGGTATGAAACAGAAAACAATACAGCAGACATCCAATATAATTATTGCATCAATAACAAGAAAAATATACTAAAAACAAATGCTAAATAAAATAAAATATTAAGAACAATTAAATAGCTAAAATATGACAAAAGCTAGTTAAAATAAGTCAATAAAATTTGAAACAACCAATTTGGAGCAACCTTAATTTAAACGTGATCAACATTTAAAAGTGAATTAAACACATTTAAATGCAACCAACATTAAAAAGTGAACCACATTTACAACATAAACTAGAGGAATTTTATAGGTTGTAACAGGCACAGCTTCTATTAAATATATCATTAGTATTCACATAGATGGGCCGAATTGGGTGAAATTGTAAAATTGAGACTTACAGCCATAGCAATTGCCATTGAAGCTTCAGTAACGGTATCCATTGGAGACGACAGCAGGGGAGCCTTCAGTGATATCTTTTTTGTTAATGCAGAAGTGAGATCCTAAAGATAGCAAGCATTGGTACAATATTACTGGATCTGTACAGTAATCTAAAGTAGAGCTTCAATCAACTCTTATATCAATGTTGAAATAAATAAGAATAAATTCTGAATGTCATAGCGAAAAGTTAGGAAACTACATCTCTATCCGTCAATTTTGATCGCAATAGGTATTTAATTTCGCTAATACCAAAAGGCTAAATTCTGAATATTTAGCATGCAAATGAAAAAATTTCTATAGAATAAATAGTCTACCACAAATTGGTTGGAAATAACAATGGTTGAACTATTTATCATAATATAATTAATAGTAAAACATACAAACATAAAACACAAAATCCCATATATTATATGGAATTTTGTGTTTTATGTTTGAAGTTTTCAGATTACAATTTACTAACGGCATATTTACATGTCTTGTACTATGGTCTCTGATATTTACTATATCTGCTAGTGAACGGCGAAATCCACTTACCACTTGCACTGATGGGAAATCTATGTAGCCAGGTAGTATGATAAAGTCACTAAAATAGATTAGTTCATAAAATGAGACAGACCAGTATGAAATGTAGAATACTCACAACTTCAAATTACATGAATGATTATACATGTAGGAAGCACAAATATTAATGACAACGTCAGCTTGTTGATCATGTGTCATATGTGCTAATGTGTGTGTTGTTCATGTGTCATATGTGCTAATGTCTTGTTAATATATCATATGCGTCAATGTGTTGTTAGTGTATCAAATGTGCTAATGTGTTGTTTGTGTTTAATATGCACTAATGTGTGGTTCATGTGTCATATGCGCTAGTGTGTTGTTCATGTGTCATATGTGCTAGTGTGTTGTTCATTTGTCAATAATCCTTGGTGAGTTATTCTTGAATTGCAAGTCTTGCCCATTCTATATTCAATACAATCATTGTATTTATACTTCTGCATATTAGCGTCACCATTTTTCTGTACAGGATTGCACTAGCCCTTACCGTATCGTAGACCTCATCCTGTGTAGCTAGATAACTGCTATCTTAATAGATGCAGCCTTCGTACCTTTACACTGGACAGCTGAAAGCACTCAATGTCAGATGGCCTTAAGTATGTCATAACATATCTTGGGTGGTCTCTCAATGTATTGCCATAAGTGTACAAATTTAGGATGCAATTAAATAGAGTATCTCCATGTTAGCAAAATTTAGTTTATTTTTAGAAGTATACGCTGTTCTGTCAGAGATTTGTCACATCAACAATGCCATAATACGCATCATATTTTATGAGACTAAAAAGAAAAAGACTTTGGTTGTTAGTAATTGAGATTGCATTGATGATCACTGCGGCATGCCTGACGTGTATGCAATCTAAGACAAAGACATTAGTGAGTTTTAGCAAGGAGTTATCAGCTCGACGGCGTTGTATAAACGCCATCGATTGTCACGGGATGCACACAAAAGTGTGATGTACGACGGCGTTGTCAGGAAGACGGTGTCAGATTCGACGGCTAGGAGGCCTCCATGGCGTCGAGGAAAGCGCCGTCGGAAATCCCTTTTTTCAAGTGTTTCCAGAGCTTATACATTTTCCTAATATTTTTCTTTAGCTCTATAAACAACTTAACTCAGTTGGTTGACATTTAGTATCACATTTTACACTAGAAATAACTTGTAAATAAATATTTAAACCAAAGCATAAAAAATA
>JAOQGN010000004.1:694202-704488 GCA_027564295.1 Himantozoum antarcticum
AGTATTCTCTTGCTTCGGGGTACCCGACGTTATTCGTTCAGATAATGGACCTTGCTATAGCAGCAAGCTATTCTGTAGCTTTGCTGATTCACAGGACATTAAGGTAATTACAAGCAGCCCTAGGTATCCCCAATCTAACGGCCATGCGGAATGTTCGGTCAAAACCATTAGATGTTATGGGGTAAAACTGAAGATAAAGCTTCAGCTATGTTGGAATATAGAACCACTCCGTTACTTACTGGTTATTCGCCTGCTGAATTAATGTTCGGCAGACCTTTGAAATCCAACCTAGGCTTGCCGTATGAGAGTGATGTAGATTATACTGATTTTGAAGGAAACGAGTTGCTATGTAAAAACAAAATAAAAGGGAGATGGGATAAAAAATATCGAGCCTCTAGGCTACCTGCTTTGATACCGGGTCAGACTGTTTATGTCAAGTCTTCTAGTGATAAAGGGATTACGGGGATTGTGATACGGGAACATAACGCTCCTGATAGTTACTGGGTTAGAATAGGCGAAAGTGAAATCCGCAGGAACCGGAAACACTTGTTCTTGTTAGGCGATAATGATACTGAGAACTGTCCATGAAACGATAGCCTAACCTTTGCTAAAAAAGGAAATACTTTGCAGGAAGACGGCTTAGATACATCTTTAGGTGAAAGGTTAGGACCGGGTGACGGGGACAATGACATTGACATTCCAGGAGATGTAGAAAGTCGGGACGATGTGGCTATTCCGGAGGAAAACATCCCCGGGGACGTTGGGAATCAGCATCAGGCCCAGTTAGAGGAGGGGGAGACGGACCCCGTCTTTGAGAAGACGGTATCAGGGACGGCCGAGCAAGACAGAGCAGGGGCAGGCAATGTTGGTAAGCGCTCCTTCTTTGCTCCGAGACCTGACCGGTCTACGGTTACTAGAACGGGTAGAGTTAGCAAATCGACAAGAGATCAAGACTGTATTACTAGTAGTGCGAATAGATTTATGCAGGTTCGTATTCTTATAGTTTTAGATCTGCAGAAAAAACGAGAAACAATTATTAATCTAATGGCTGACGAAGGTGATAAGAGAAAGGGAGATGATGAGAGAAGGAAGGATAGTGGTGGATATGGAGAAGGTAAAGGTCAGCAAGGAGGAAATATAAGGAGAGTACACGGAATGGCAGGTGACATATAGTGCATGATTTGTAAATGTAAAAGGGACCATTATGCAAATAATTGCCCGGGTAACCGATGCGTTAGGTGCAAGGGCTACGGACACTGGGCAAAGTCTTGTAAAGTACCACCCACGTGCTCATGGTGCGGTGAGAAGGGGCACAAACCCGATGCATGCCCCAATGGAGGTTCGGAGTATGTTTTGCAAGGTACAAAAAGGAAAGCGGCAACAGCAACAGGATACTGTTGCTGTTGGGGTCCTTCTCTCAGTGGAAACTAGGGAGGGACAGTCAGGAATTATTCCGGTGCGGTCACTGGTAGGAATGGTTCAGGTTCAGGTTTGGTAACTCGTAGGAATGTTCCAGATTCAGGTAATCAGATCCTAGGGAAAGTTAATAATCTTCTTAGTGATTAGAGTAGTGGGTCATGGTTGCAGGAGGAGGATTATGTGAGACGGAGAGATATGTTAAGACAGGAAAGGAGGCAGTTGGAGTTATATTACAGGTGCGAAGCAAAGAGGTTGGAGGAGGAGCAACGCCAACTCGAAACCGAGTTGAGCAGTGCTGAGGCCTTCAGGAGGGTGTTTGAGCAGATGGAACGGATAAGGAATGATGTGATGGGAGAGACCAGTCCTGGTTCTGAAGCGTTGGAGTCTGAGGAGCCAAGAGCCCAGGTGACAACCTCCGGTACAGTGCCTGTAGGGAGGAGACTCCTTACGGAAGCTGCCAACAGCCCGGTTGAGGAGTCTGCCAAGACCCAAACAACGACGAAGGCAGGAACGGGAACGGTAGATATGGAGGTAGAGAGTAGTGGAAGGGTGGCCGGAAATGAAGGCGAAGATCTTGGAGACACCGAGCCGGAATTGGTGATGGAAGAGCCCCACTCTTTCTGGCTCCCACTCCATTACCACTCTCCGGAAGGCGGAGAGTGGTGGAGTGGGAGCCAGAAAGGAAGGTGAAGGTCTTGGAGACACGGAGCCGGACTTGACGGCAGGGAGCGGAGACGGCGATAGCCAAGGAGTGCTTGAGCCTGATGCGGAGAGGAAGCTACTAGGTAGTGATGATGGCAGACAGTGGGTAAGAGAGGTAAAAGTAAGTAAGGTAATACATGTAGAATAGCATGGGTTCTGGTAACGGGTTCCAAATGGTAAATGATGAAAAAGTAACTGATGCTATAGGTAGTTCGAAGTCTAATAACGTGTGCTAACAAATGAGAGAAAGAGAACTTAATCCAAGGACATTAGCGGTAAGTATAAATAGATATTACATGTACTTAGACTCATTATCACGCTATTGAGGATTAAGAATGCTTGGCTTGTCTAAAGAATAATAAACGACACCAAAGAGTTTAATGGCGAACCCTTACGGCGATAATGTCGTCGGGAGAAAAAGGGGCATGTTGTATTATCGTATTTCCAGGAACTAAGGCTATGCAGGTACTGGGTAATCCGAAGTGTAGCAGTTGACAGCGAAGTACGGGGAGACCGGATGTAACCAAGAGTGGATCTCAAGCCCGGCTTATTCTTCTGTGATTCTTGGTGAGTGGACGTATATAACAGATACCATCACTACCACTACTACTAAGATGACACTGCTGCTACAGCTATTGACACTGCTGCTTATCCCACTGCAACTGCTATGCTATAGTAGTAGCACTGTTACTGGGTGCGGCATCAGTGCATACTGATAATACATGTAGCATGCTACGGTTGCTGCTCACTGCTAATGCCTAGTAGTAGTACCACTACTACTAGCATTACATTACCACTACTATTTGTGGCCATGTGTATGACCAATGCATTTTAATACATCGGAAACCAATTACACAAATAAATGTACCCTGATGTCAGCAATTGGTGCACCACACTCCCCTACCAACTTTCATCAAATTTCTCCAAGGTTGTCTGGAGGTCAATTGGACCTTTTTTGAAATGTCAATATCTAGCCATAGAAGAAAGCTCAAACTTTTCCAATATATCTTTGGAAAGCTAAGTTCAAGGGGAATCAAATTCATACACATGATATACCTTAAAAGTAGTGGTTTAAGGTAACTTTAAAAAAACCTAAATTAAGCTACCTGAACACAGTCAATCAATGTTAGTTTATGAAATAAATAGATGACAACCCCATATTTTCAAATAAGTTTTTTTACTCCCTAGAGAGATTTAATTGGCTACTATTTGGTGATGTGATATAAATTGACAAACAAAGTTGTTCCGATAATGCAATATAGAATATATTTATATGTTACATGTATATTTATCATGAGGTTATTGAGTGCGTATTGTGTATATATAATGTTCTGTATTGCGATGATACCGTTTCATTCCATCTAAACGAACTGCAGATTCACATGAGTTAGAAATTATCCCCTACACAATTGGGGACATATTTGAGAAAGATTCCAATTTTTGATACTACAGAATGCTTGAGGTCAACAATGTATCACCAATAATATGTAGATGCATGAAGCAAATATCAAAAATAATTATATTGTAATAACACTTTCAGGCAAACATACAAATTATATAAATTATTTAGTAAAAAAGCAAATATTTTAATTTGGACGGAATTAGAAATCTAATATAAATGAGGCAGACAGTAGAGCATAGCAAAAATTATCTGAGAGATATTTGATCTAAGAAAACAGATATAAAAAATGAAGATGTATAAGACAAGATGTATGGAAACTAGAGGGGTGTGAACAATCGACCACCTCGGGCCGGAGTCTATTCTGAAAGTGGGACATGAAAGACAATATCGGCTGGAATTAACTCCGTGTTCGTTTAGTTCTGTGCGGAAAAGAAATCAGATTATTTATCAAGAAATTGAACGGCGTAGAAGTAAATATGCAACAACCGTTTGAGCCGAATTTGATTAATTGGCTATATAGAATTATAAATATCACAGACATCAAACACTTCATTGCTAATATGGTTGTATTGTATGGTCATTATCGGTGGATGTCTATGCCTGGATCAGTCACAGACTTAGCAGACGTACATCCAGCAACAGAACTCTGTCTACTTCCTGTAGGAGCCGTAGCACTTCCAGCATATTCCTCTTCATCAGCGTGACCAGTTTTGGCTAAAAAAGAGAGCATGTTTAAAATATATTACTAAACAAGAATAACAGGAAGTTAGACAAGTGTAATTAAATCATTCATCAGAAAGATGTGAAAATGAAAAATATAATACGGTACATAGAATGTGTTGTCAGAAAACTCCAGTGATCATAATATATTCACACGTTAGGCGTTGAAACGTTGTGACTGGCTGTTTTGAAAGTCAGCTGACCGTCACATAAACCAATAAGAACAACTGAAAAGGACGGGAGGAAAGCAACAACAGAATGCAGTGGGTGGGTGGCTGTGAATGACTCACGTATTGGATAGACACGGGAGCTACCAATTTTCTCCAAGTCCGGCGACACTGAACAAAATAATAATATAATGCTAGGCATCAATATACTGAGCTAGATATCAATGCACTAGGCTAGACATCAATACACTGAGCTAGACAACAATGTACTGAGCTATACATCAATGCACTGAGCTAGACATCAATGCACTGAGCTAGACATCAATGTACTGAGCTAGGCATCAATGTACTGAGCTAGACATCAATGTACTGAGCTAGACATCAATGTACTGAGCTAGACATCAATGTACTGAGCCAACAAAGCAAATGGTGGACATGAATAAAATCAACTGAATTTACAAACCATTCTGAGCTCATGAATTATTGGCGAGAATATCATAAAAAGGAGCTTTGCATGTGAAGAGCTATGCGGCGTAGAAACACTCAATGATGGTCTGAGCACAATTAAAAATGTCTGAGGTCAAGGTGATGGCCTGATTGTGACTTTATACTTAGTAGAGTGTCCTGCCTATTAGATGTATCAATGTAAGCACTGTAACAACATGACGGTCGATGAAAGCATTGAGCTCATTGGGCTTTGCAGCGCATAGACATGAGACAATATATCGGAGTGTGTGATGGATAAGGGTGGGTAGACTTACCCTTCTTCTTGACGACCATTAGCACTACCACCACTATTACGATGATGACCAGAAGACTGACAGATACGGCCACAGCTATAATCACAAGATTACTATGAGGAGCAACAGGCGGGTCAGTCATGGGAGGCTCAGCTGTTGAATCAGTCTAAAATAGAATATAAGTGTAAGATTACACTATGTGCCAGGTTCTGTACCCATTTCTTCGACGCTTTTGACCATGAGAACAACATATATAGGTAAACTGCATACTATGTGGCGTAATAATATATAGGTCAACTGCTTACTATGGTATAACAGTATATAGTTCAACTTCTTACTATGACATAATAATATATAGATCAATGCTCGTCATAATGGCACAAAAATATATAGGTCGATTTGTCACTATGACAGGAGAATATGGAAGTCGACTGTACGCTATGGCTATATAATATATAAGTCGTCTCTTAATTATGAAAAATAATGATATAATTATCATATCGTTCAACCACTGACCATGGTTGCATAATATATAGGTCAACACTTCACTATGGCAGTAAAATATATATAGGTCAACTCTCCAATATGACACTATATGTATATAGGTCATCTCATCATATCTCATCATATCTCATCATATCTCATCATATCTCATCATATCTCATCATATCTCATCATATCTCATCATATCATGGTAAGTTATAATGCAACTACTTTAGAAGATCAACGATCTATAAGCTGTTGCACAAAAAGCTTAAGATTATATAGTTGTTGATGCTGACGACCTTCCATCTCACATATGTTTCCAAGGTTGTGTCCCCTTCAAGGAGTCGCTAGAGGCTGACAGGCTTGGCATATAGGCTGATTTATGAGTACTCATGTTATATCATACTTACGCCACTAAGTTCACCATAGACTGTGTCATCCAACATCAAGTAGGGGTCAAAGTTGATTGTACCACCTGGCAGATTGAGGGAAAGGCTGCCAGCAATGTCACTTTCTACTGTATCAATGATAATCTGCATAGGCGCTGTGGCTCCACTTGCCCAAAATTCCACATAGATGCTGCCTGCAGAACAAATACCATGATGTTTGTACTAGGCAGCATATGTAATAAGCATATTATAATAAATATACAGGTACAGTGCGCCTGGGATATTTCGAACTTCAGGGGACCATCAAATTTTGTTCAATTTATGAGATGCTCAATTTATGAGCAGTTGTCAAATTATGAGGATGCATCTTTTCTATGATGATTTGAAAATGTGTAGCCGAATATTTACACTGTATTATAAATTATGATATTGCAATGCATGTAATTGTACACCCATATTAAGATTGAAGATTTCCACTAAGGCCACATAAAGGCTAGACTTAAACAAGAAGTTACTAACGAGCCTGTATTTCTTACTGTGCCCTGAAAAGCATGGTGAATGCAATGCCTAGCATTAGACCTATGTAACAGCCAGAGTGATTTTAAGGAATGCGGGATAAGATTGTCTGCTTAGAATTAGTTGATTAGATTAGAATTAGTGATGTGAGTGACTAAGTGGAAAAGATTCATCTTTACATGGTAAGAATTTTCTTTTCAAGAAGTTCATGAGCAAATAGGTCATAAATGTGTCAAATAATGCTTTGAAATACTGAAAAACTACGAAAATTCGTCCGAAACACAACAGAAAGTTTCGGACTATCAAAGTAAATTACAGTGAGCCCAGCTGGGAACTAACTCAAAAGTTTGAATTGAATTATCCGATCATTCGAATTACGTGAGGTCAAAATCTCCACAGTACACTGTAATAACATTTAATATGGCAACAACCAAATATAACAAAGCAATATAATACATACACCATACATGCACCATACATACACCGGACATACACCGTACATACACCGTACATACACTATACATACACCGTACATACACCATACATACACCATACATACACTATACATACATCATACATACACCATACATACACTATACATACATCATACATACACTATACATACACTATACATACACTATACATACACCATACATACACTATACATACACCATACATACACCATACATACACCATACATACACCATACATACACCATACATACACCATACATACACTATACATACACCATACATACACCGTACATACACCATACATACACCGTACATACATCATACATACACCGTACATACACCATACATACATCGGACATGCACCGTACATGCACCGTACATGCACCGTACATGCACCATACATACACCATACATACATACACCGTACATATACCGTACATACACCGTACATATACCGGTTGTACTGCAATCAACTACTGTGTACATTAACAATTGGCAAGCCATTGTATACCCAAACAGTACCAACCTTGAGTGATAACAAAGTCATGGTATCTAGCAGAGTCATCAATGGACAGCAGGTAATTGTATACAGAAGCCTCTACCAGGTCCTCATTGTCTGCTGCATACATGTCATAGTCTGAGAGCAGACGTAGGCCAAACTTATAGCTTACAGCTTCTGTCTGCATTGTAGTGTCTAAAGATAGAGCAAGAGTACATTGTGTTTCACAGAACAGAAATACGTGCTGTAGACTACATGTAAGGCATCTTTTGAATGTAATAAATTGCACAATAATATCAGTTAATCTACCAATTTTAATCGTCATAATATGGACTCGCCGAATATAACGGTGTGTTTGAATTTGAATTACACAAATATGAGAGTAACGTGATGTAGGACTAATGTGTACTACTGCTGCACTACCGTGTACTACAGCTGCACTACTACTGCTACGCTGCTGTGTACTGGTGCACTACTGTATACTACAGCTGTGCTACTGTGCACTACAGCTGCGCTACTGTGTACTACAGCTGCACTACTGTGTACTACAGCTGTGCTACTGTGTACTACATCTGCGCTACTGTGTACTATGGGTACTACTACTGCTGTGTACTTCTGCTGCGCTAGTGTGTACTACTGGTGGGCTACTGTACTACTGGTGTACTACTGTGACTACTTACTCGACTTGACCTCAATCACAGTAGATCTCCCAGTGAGAGTCTGTCCACCAGGGTTTGATGTTACAGTAGCCTCGAGTGAATATCTATAACACAACAAGGTGAGAGGCTGGTAAGATACATGTATAACATGAGATACAACATAGTCATTCATATCTCAATCACTTTTCTGGTGAAAGGATGCCTTGGTACAAAATACACCATTCCAAACGAGTCTTGGCATGTTTTCGTGCCCAGTTATTTTTAATGCATGAGGCTTTCACTATTTTATATACTGATCCGCTGAAGTCAAGACAATCAGACAATGACAAATATAGGTGTTGATCAAACCGGAGACTCATAGATCCCAATTCAAGCAAGTTGCCATTGCCGCCACCTTGCTACAGCTGTAATGTTACCCATACTGACACTACGGCAATGCACTGTATAAACTCATGCTATCTACAAGATAGCTTCATAACCAAGACATGCATTGCTAGCTGATGGAAGTTATGAGTGTGATTTAGAACAAACATCCCTGTTTGCTGTCACCCAACTTTGTTACACGTCATTGCCTGTGGACAAATAACACTGGTCTTTACAAAAAGTGAACAAAAAGCGATACTATGAAAAATAAATCGCACACAAATTTGATAGGTTTACCACGCCAACTTTAGACACAATTCCAGAATAATACCCGTGTCGGAACTGTGCGCTGTTTTGGCACACCCAGACGTTGATAGCAACGTCTGATACTCCTTTCTCTTATACTTGGCATATAGGCATCTGATACTCCTATCTCTCGGTATCATCAACGAGAGATGATAGTTAGCTAAGTTGTAAAATAAGACTTTATAGTATCTGTACCTTACCTTCCACGAACAGTGAGGGATAGATTATTAAATGTAGCAAGTCCAGTATCGGCATCAAATGGTTGTTGTGTGGTACCATTTAGCATTGCAGATGGTGAGATTCCAGGGCTATAGATGGAGACGGAGGCAGTCCAAGCGTCACCCTAGACATAGAACGCTAGCAAGTTATAAGTGCATGTATGAGGCATAAGGATCTCAGACTTGGAAATGCTGTATTACGTGACAGCATTACGTGACAGCAATACGATATTCACTATTATTTTGTTATAATGTGGACGTCGTTCTGTCAAAGGCAGAAGGTGAATTCCCGAGATTGAAAGTCCATTTCCCTGGAAGCAAGTAACTAAAGCCCTGCACACACGATATTACAATCGTATGTAATAATGAAAATAGTTGTAGTAAATTAAGATTACACAATTCATATCAGATAATAGATGAGGAGCATGACTGTGTCCAATATCATACTGTCTGACAGTCGGGCACAAGCAGACTATTTACGTTTATACAGTCAAACCTCTCAGGACTAAAACACCTTAAACGCAGCTCAGCACCCTCTGGTTCGGTTATGAAGGGTTTGACTGTATTCCTTAGATACTAATTCCAATCATTAGACAAGATTCTAGGCCCACAAATTCCCTGGTTGATGAGATAATTAGGGGATGTTACTTACCATCCATCCAATATCCATGACCCTCATTTGAGAACTCAGGTCTCTAATATCTACGACAGCCTGGAAGTCTTCATCAACGCCTACAGGCATGTCTTTGCCAGGTACAACAGCAAAACCAGCACCCAGCTCAGCCTCCTTCACGGTGAGAGCGGCGCTGACAGCGCTAAACGAAGCTGCAGCTGGATCAAACACTGCGAAGTCTGTAATCAATATAATTACAGATATAAATATACTAATAATTACAATTAGCTTGCGTATATACTGCTTCATGAAACTGCCGGACAGTTGCTTTGAAGAAATATTTGAGATTGAAGTTTAGAAAATGTAAATGCATGGTATAATTCCTTTTCAGGTCGGTCACCTTTACTTAGATCAAGGTATTGGTGGTTATGATCCCATCCGGAATTTGGGAACCTAGTGTCATGAGCGCCGACTGAACCAAGAAGTAATTTTACCAAATGTAACACTGCGTTATGGAAGCATTATAACGTCTAATCCATAGAATGGGCATTATGAATAAATATACTATTGTCAAAGACTGAATTATATAAAAATGTGTGGTAAAACAATGTTAA
>JAOQGN010000004.1:711477-722401 GCA_027564295.1 Himantozoum antarcticum
ACATCCAGCAGTATATAGTCTATTATAAAACTAGCACACATCCAGCTGTATATAGTGTACTATAGAACTAGCACACATGCAGCTGTATATAGTGTACTATAGAACTAGCACACATGCAGCTGTATATAGTGTATTATAGAACTAGCACACATGCCGCTGTATATAGTGTATTATAGAACTAGCACACATGCAGCAGTATATAGTGTATTATAGAACTAGCACACATGCAGCTGTATATAGTGTATTATAGAACTAGCACACATGCAGCTGTATATAGTGTACTATACTCTGTAACTAATGAAGTAATGATGGTGCTAAATATTGCCTGATTCCTTTTAGACCGCAGCCGACTAGGACACCAAAGACGAAGCCCATTCTGGTGAACAGAACCTCCTGTGAGAACTCTGAAGCTAGTGGTGGAGAAGAGCTCTTACACGGAGTGCTCAAGAAGATACCCTCAGAGCAAAAAATGATGGCTGGGGGTGAGTCTGGTACTTTAGATGACCTATCTACCTTGCGTTGTAGGACACAATATTTGTTGGTATTGGCTTATTTAAATAGGAAAATTGGAAAATGTGAAAAAATATCCATATTTTAGTAATCCCTGTGGGATATTTAGGCCTACTTGTTGTTATTGGTGCTCAGCTGGTAATTGATGTCACGCACAATCAGATTTCTGCCTGTTCCATGAATATTGCATATATGCAGTCTAGATAATATATAACGATAGCGATACTGATAATAATAATAATAATATTGATAATAATTATAGTAGTTAATGAAATTCTAGGGTTAATGCAGTTTAGAATGCAATTGACGGATTTTTGATTGCCGGGCCAGGCGGAAAGTGTTTGTACTAATTGTTATTTGAATTTATCATTACAGCTGTATTATAATTGATGTATTACCGCTGTAATATAGCTGGTTGAAGTGAACTGTTTCATCAGCCACTATTATTTTTAACACTATTAATTATTGCTATTATTATCATCAGAGGTAGTATATCAAGTTATTATTATCATTATTCTGATTATTATCATCTAGGTACTTCTAGTATACCAATTCTGGACTCGTCTGCAAGAACACGCAGGGACTCTTATGGCACCAGCGGCAGCAACATACCACGCAGTAATACATTCACTGAGGTTATTGTGCGGGCATCCAACTCCTCCACCAGTACCAGCAGCAAATCCTCCTCCTCTGGAACTAAGGTTAACATTGTAGTAGACAGTACCAGGT
This sequence comes from Himantozoum antarcticum, assembly GCA_027564295.1. NCBI lineage: Eukaryota > Metazoa > Bryozoa > Gymnolaemata > Cheilostomatida > Bugulidae > Himantozoum > Himantozoum antarcticum. The sequence goes on from JAOQGN010000004.1 coordinate 712,717, forward strand.
TCAATGTGGATTTGGAGGTGCTCCGGTCCAAGCCAAACACGATGCTAGGAAGGTAAGCGACAGCGTGTGTGGGCACCAGTGCTCCTTACCTGTGAGGCCCTGGATTACATTCCCATTGCGGTCAAAACTTGGACGCCATCAGTCTGAGCAAATGGCTATGTACTGGACCGGGCTGTCCATGTACTGGACTGGGCTGTCTATGTACTGGACCGGGCTGTCTATGTACTGGACCGGGCTATCTGTGTACTGGACCGGGCTATCCATGTACTGGACCGGGCTGTCCATATACTGGACCAGGATGTATATGTACTGGACTGGGCTGTCTATGTACTGGACCGGGCTGTCTATGTACTGGACCGGGCTGTCTATGTACTGGACCGGGCTGTCCATGTACTGGACCGAGCTGTCTATGTACTGGGCTGTCCATGTACTGGACCGGGCTGTGTAAATAAACATCTTTAGGAAAGGTGTGAATATTATTTTGCCCTATGGGCTTTTGTGGGAGTTGCCCTCTCTCAAAACCACCGGCAAACATAAATAAACCTAGCCGATTTCATCGACACTAATGTGCGTAGCTAAAGGTCGAAATTGTCGTCGTCTGTCTGTGATGCCATCTTACGTCCTGCTAACATGTGTGCCATGTGACTTAACTGAATGCCATGATCAGAGGGTGCCATCTTACGTCATGCTAGCATGTGTGCCATGTGACTGAACTGAATACCATAATCAGAGGGTGCCATCTTACGTCATGCTAACATGTGTGTCATGTAACTTCGCTGAATACCATGATGAGAGGGTGCCATCGAGCTGATACATCCATGCTGCAACTGCCTACTTGTATTTCATCTGCTAAGGGTTCTTTAGGAACCCTTAGCAGATGAAATAGGCTAAGGGTTTAGAACAACAGCCTAAGAACAACATTATTTACCATAAAATTGTTCTTAGGCTGTGCTCTGATCAGCAGGTTAAATAGACCTGGCGGATGCTCTTTGCCACTTACACAATATAACCAACACCAGAGGTTAAGCTGCACTAGGTAAACTATTGTGTTACACGGTATAAATACTAAAGAGTAAAATACACGTAAGAGCATTGAATCTTATTCAGCTATTCTTGCGATCATTTTTAGTTCTATATACCGTAATTATTGATTTAGTGGACATTTTTTTAGTGAAAGATTATTTTTGAAAGCGCTTTGAAGAGCTTTTAGCTTATAAAACGCTATTTAAATGATACATCAATTATAATAATGATAATAAAAAAAATAATAATAGCTTTTGGAGAGCTTTAAGGTGTGGGGTGTCTAAACAACGCGCCTGTTATGTCACAGTTACTTTGGAGAACTTAAGATGTTGTACTTTACTGAAGATGTTATGCCACAGTTACTTTGGAGAGCTTAAGATGTTGTACTTTACTGAAGACGTTATGTAACAGTTACTTGGGAGAGCTTAAGATGTTGTACTTTACTGAAGACGTTATGCCACAGTTAAAATTTGCATGTACATATAAATACTAATTATTGCTGAGAATAATGATATTAATATATTACATGGTTGTTGGTATTATTTGATACTATTACAGAATGTTCACTTCATCACTGGACAACAACATGATACACACTAATGACAGAGGAGAGTATGAGATATTAGAGGGAGTATCTGCTTCTGTATTCAGAACAATACTGGTACGTACCACGTATTGCCCCGCCCCATCCCGCCACACAGGCTAACTTTGTAGATATATGGTATAAATATATTACAGTTATATATAGATACTAGTGCCGGGAGCTGCCGGCCGGGAGCTGTGTCCTGCCAACAATAGGGACAAGTATTTGTATGATCTACCTCAATATTATCTTTGAGCCAATAATAATATGCAAGCAAAGTCAAATTAATATTTACTTGCACCTTCCCAAATTATCTTAGTCCACTAAGGAGATTGGCCCTGCTCAAACTAGCAAGTCTTCAGGTAGTAATTTCAGAATATTTTGTTACCGAATTTTCCAAGCATCGTTGCTACAAACGTTACCCGCCAATTTTGTGCTTTCAATCATGCATCGCTAACCGTCAGCGGGTCAACCGTCAGCGGGTCAACCGTCAGCGGGTCAACCGTCAGCGGCTCAACCGTCAGCGGGTCAACTGTCAGCATGTCAACTGTCAGCGGGTACTGCATTAGAGGTGTGTCAAGGGTCCTTGTCCTTGCTCTAGCCTGTCATTGCTTGTCTATTTCACTTGGTCAGAAGCTATTGCATGTATTTATACATTATGCAGGAATACTATAAAACTGATAAGCTGAAATGTCCAGGAGAGGTCTCCATACAGGAACTCAGAGAGACTTGTGATTATCTTCTCCTTCCATTTGATGGCAAAAGCGTGGACTGTCAGAACCTAAGTAAGTGTGGCTACATAATACTTACCTGCAAGTATTGTCTAAGTAAGTGTGCTCTGTTATAGCCACAAGTCAGTATATTTAAAACTATATTTTTGCGTTTTCGCAAGAAAGAGATAATCGCGAATTTACAAGTACATTTATATTGAACATGTGACTGAAGCATTCAGTGAATCCAATGACATCACATTTACCTAATTCACATACATGTACCTTGGCTATAAAATATATGCTTGTTGTTGTATTGTTACTTGTTATAGTAAAAATGATTGTTAATTGGCTTTGCCCTACCTGTAATTTATCAGTGATCTAAGGGGACCATAATTAAGTGCTGATAGACATGAAATTGATGCTCTCTGAGATCTCAGAAGAATTGAAATTCGGGCATTAAGATTTCTTCTCACTTCAGAATGCACGATGATCTGCAATTTTCTGTTTGCATGCGTGTTGTACTGTTATTTCTGGTATCATAGTGAACAAAACTGGAGATACCAAGCAGTGTTAATCATGTGGCTTTAGTGGCTCTAAAGTATTTGATACATTATCACTTTTGCGGGAGGACAACTCAGCGAAACATAAAATGCAATGGAAATGCAATTATCAATAAAATCGTGAAACATAACTGCGCAAATTTGACAGTGATCTATTAGTAGTTTAATTATTTGTGTGTGAGGAATTTACTATCAGTTAATAGTTTTACTGACACCGTATCTATTGTGGTTGGCAGGTGAGTTACTGCACGAGCTTTCTAATGATGGGGCAAACATACAATTCCATGACTACCTCCAGCGGATCATACTACCAAAAATGTTACAATCCACTAATCACGGGGACAGAGAGTGTCACATAATCATACTAATGGAAGATGATGTGGTAGACTGGGACGACGACTTCCCACCCCCAATGGGTGAAGAGCTCACCCAAGGTACCGTCAACTATCAGACCTATCTAAAAATGTACACTACAAAATCATTTATCGGATTTTGGTTTTGACAAACGAAAATTCAGTTATTTCAGTCAATAGTTGCTAATTACCCATTAATTTAATTTAATTAAACATTAATTAATTTATATACATCTTTCTAGTCATCCAATAGGAAACAACTTTTATCTGTGGATTGTAGTATTAAGATGTATTAGTTAGTTGTGTTATATATATATTAGCCGCCTCACAGGTGAGAAGGTATTGAGGCCAATGGCCACGTCTATATATGGCAGCCTTGACCTTTGCCCCAATGATTTCTCACTCGTGAAACAGCTAATGAATGCAACATTGACATTTTAGTTGTACGCATTTTTTAGTAATCTACAGCACGGCTTTGTACAAGTTCTTCAAGTACTGTGAGAATAGAGACGTGGCTAAGCAGGTGCTAAAGGAGAGGGGGCTGAAGAAGATCCGACTTGGCATTGAAGGTATATAACTACACGTACATGTGTGTCCGCACTGTGTAATGTGTAATGTGCACACACTACATGCATGCATGTATGTAGTGTGTGTAATGTGCATACACTTCACACTACAGTACACACATTACATATACACTACATATGCACTGTACATACACTACACATACACTACATATACACTGCACATACACTGCACATACACAGTACATACACTACACATACACTACATATGCACTACATATACACTGCATATACACTACACATACACTGCACATACACTACACATACATTACATATACACTGCATATACACTACACGCACTACATATACGCTGCATATACACTACACGCACTACATATACCCTACATATACCCTACATGCACTACATTCGCGCTCCATCACTCTCTTATACTCAATTCGTACTCAATGTCTATTGGCCAAGCATATTGTTTCAAGCGGTAATCCATAAATATCCAATAGCTAATTCAGGGAAACTCGCTGCCCATTGTGTGATATATTATTAGACCAATTGGCAAGGGGGAAAACATGGAACAGAAACATCCAGGTGCTAGTGGTCAGTGATACTCAAATGCACATCTTATTAGATAGCTTGTGATTGCTACAAGAGCAGAGTCCTACATCTCCCCTACTTGGGTCGACATGCTGTGCAGTTGACTCTAAACATGCATAACATGGACACTTCAGCAAAACCAGGGCAATGCCTCATGTATGCCACTTTGTAACCAGCTTATGCTTTCATGACAGATTTTCTGTAACATACACTCTTTACTCCTATGTTTCTCAGGATATCCGACTCACAAAGACAAAGTTCGCAAGAGGCCAGGGAGTCGACCTGAAGTCGTCTATCATTATGTACAGAGACCATTTCTACACTGCTCCTGGGAGAAGGAGGAGAGCAGAAGTCGACATGTGGACTTCCAGTGTGTCAAAAGTAAAAGTATTAATAACCTCGCTGAGGCCGTAGCTGATGAACCTGATATGCAGGTAAACCTCTATACAAGTAGTAAACCATTCAAACTCAGTAGAATGAATATCTACTTTATGTTTTATTTTGTGTTTAGTTATGGCTCTGCTACCTGCTGCTATCAATAGTGTGTCATGCATTACCACAGCAGACCTGCACAATAGCTAAGTTTCAGTTACTGTCATTGTGCGTATAAAATCTAGTACACTGGTCAATTGTCAAAGACCTCGTCCCATTTGCAAGGCTATCATTGTTTTATAGAGACGCAACTCTGCAGAATTATCATACATGGTTTAATGTTTATTGTGGTATATTTTCCAGTTGCAAAGGCGTTCGGCCGACTCTCTCAGGACTTATGGTGGTGGAGGCTACGTGGGCGGTGCAGAAGGCGGGGCAGTAGCTAATGACTCTCATACAGTTGCAAATAATGTGACTCGCCCACAGGAGGGTGTCATGGTCACTGAGGATGATGTAGCATTAGAGAACTTGTCACCGGAGCCTTGGAGTTCACCCCCCAATAATCCAGGCAATGACTGACAAACCTGCCAATAATATTGTTATTAGACAGACCTGCCAATAATATTGTTATTAGACAGACCTGCCAATAATATTGTTATTAGACAGACCTGTGTTGCTATCTTACATGTTAACCCGGTACCTTTTAAACAGTATAAGCAGCATTTTAGCAACGTGTGGCACATCTCACAGCTTCCAGCCATTTCTAGCCTCTATGAATTATGTAACTTATTTCACTCACTGTTATGTATCATTTTAATCCTGACAGCTTCATTATTTCATCAGGTCTTATTTGAAATGGACGCCAGGTTTTATTGCCTGCATTATTTGCATATATTAGTGGGAGTTGTTTACTCTTTTTTATGAAAGAGCGTAACTCCGATATTGTATTGCAGAATAAACGAACTACATTTATATTTCTTGGTCATTTTTATTTGAGCAGCTCATTTCTGCCAAGTCATTAATCGTTGCTTTTGTTTCTTTAATATACTGTATTTTTATTTGATTGTACCATTCCATACTATTAGCATCGTTTTTCGGGTCTTGGAAGAAGCTGATAACAAAGTTTGTGTACTGGTACTAAAGTAATAGTTTCAACACGATTGTGTGTGCAATTAACCCCTAAAGCATTTCATTGACTTACATTTAGATTGCATTGCTTAACCCAGTTGTGTGTATAGTAAACGTTTATTGTGTATGGTCTAAAGACAGCCATAAATATGTTACCGCATACCGTATATAGTCTGTATATATGCCATATATAGTCCGTATACCGTATATAGTCTGTATATATGCCATATGTAGTCTGTATATATGCCATATGTAGTCTGTATATATGCCATATATAGTCTGTATATATGCCATATATAGTCCGTATACCGTATATAGTCTGTATATATGCCATATATAGTCTGTATATATGCCATATATATGGCATATATAGTCCGTATAATACCGTATGTTACCGTAGTCTTACAGCGCATGCGTTTATACGGTATATGAGACTGTACAGTATAATATATTGTCACGCATCAAATTTCTTTTCAAATATCAGAAGATGATCACTTATCTGACAAACCCATGATGCCATGGATTTATTCCCAACTTTAAATGTATTGCTGTCCAACTATTTAAATGCATTAGGTATATTTATTGAGTGGCAGAGATGACCTAGACCTTGGAATACTCACTACTTGCCACTTGGACACTTGCCAAATCCAGAGGGATGCTTAGAGCAACATGTCTGGAGCTGGCCGGGCCAGGGCCAGCCTTACAGCTTGTGTGTTGCAACACAAGGGGGCTCCTGTGTTTATGGTCCTGATCTGAGTAGATCCAACCAATTCGGAGTACCAGAATGCCAGTTGAGACCCGAACCTCCCAACACTTGGATTCAAAGTGCTAGCTGCTACCAACAGCGTCGTCTTGACATCTCAGCTTTATGTATGTATTCTCATAAATATGACTGATTATCACGGCAATTTGACAAGATGATCTTAGATTATATGGCAAATTGTATTAATGTTAGTGTAAATACAATTCTAGGTAGGAAAAATACTACAAATTAGAAATTGTATTTTCCTGTAGACAAGAGAATACAACTCCACAAAATATAGTTGAATTGTATAAAATAATAAGATATTATTGAATGATCCAATGTGTAATGACATCACACAATCGATATAAAGCACGCTTATGATGTCATAGCTAATATAAAAGAGTTATTAAGCATTAAAATTGTATGTTAGGAATTCTATAATAAGTTAGATGAGACGTTTGACGAGCTATGTTGTGAACTAATTAGTTATATAAATAGTCACCACTGAATTACAAAACACTTGGTTAATAACGATATATTTTACGGCTAGGAACTTTTGTTCCACATTATAACATACACACCATACAATTAGAGGCTAGATAATTAGTGTAAAACAATAAATAAAATAATCATCAGATTGAGAGAGATTTAGTTGGAATAAATATACTCTCTTGGGAGTAGTGTATGTAGATGAAGACAACAGCTCAACAGGCAACACAATGTCCATAATTTGTATCAAAATGCTATTTCATAGCACATCTTACTGAATCTCTACATTTTCTAGTTATTCATGTTATATATAGTTTATATTGTGTTGTCCATTACGGGTGGTTACACGGCTTCCCAAACTTATGGTGCAAATATCAACAGTCACTACAGCTTGTTACCGGCGACTCATTATAAACGATGATCTTAGCGGTGACTCATTATAATAAATGACAATCAATAAGCTATAATCAACTCTAAATCGTATTTGTGGGTTTGCACCAGCAATCTGTACAGATGTAGCATTCAGCCATATACAAACATCAACAACACTGAGAAATGCATCAGGATTCAGTTACCCACTCCAAGAGTTTACTCTCACGGAGGGTGATTTCAACAAAGACCCTCCTACCAAAACTTCCTGCAATCATGGTCAGTGACAGCCAAAGCGGAATGTTTTCACTGGTTAGATTGTCAGTAACTGTCACAAACTTTGGTCCATAAATGTTAGACCTGCAGCTAAGTCTTTCAAGTTATTCTGAAGTTGAACCCTTCTGATCTATATATGTTATGTGTGGGGCAGGGAGTAGTTGCGTGCATCTGCATCTAATGGTCTGTCTTCCAGCGATCTGCCTAACATCATATCTCTTTGCCTTATCCGCTCACATTTGGGACAGTCCGATGTAAGACAGGCTTTGTGGTAAACACCGTTACACTTTTCACACTAAAAGATAGAATGTACTATAATTATACCAGTAAAATTGATAGATCGTGCGATGCGGGAGATGCGGCAGGCCCGGGTTCAATCCCAGTATTAGTATTAAACTGAAACCTTGCAGTTTCCTCCAATGAGATGACTGACCTCAAAAGTTTGCCAATAAAGGATTTTCAATATCCATTTAGTAATTAAGATGAATATGTTGTTGAGCCAAGATGCGACGGAGAAATGTAAGTAAATTTTGGTTTTCTATGCATTAAATGAAGATCTGTATACGCAATGTCGTCACACTATGTTACATTGTACAGCGGGTCCCACATATCCCGTGTTCATGCTGGAAGATCTGGTATAATATACAACACACAACAGTATACGGTAGGAAGGTCTCAGGACCAGTGCCTATATGTTGCCACAGGAGTAGTGTGTCAATATGTAGCGGTCCAAACTATGTACCATGTGGCAGCAGAGAAATGAACCAAACATAATTTTATTACAATTGATATAATTATTCACATGAATAGTAATTGTAATAAATAGCAAGATTTATTTTAATTGATAAATATAGCATTGGTAATTAGTATTCGTACTATTATTAGTGTATTTACATAAATTATGTACATTATGTGTTTATGAGACCATTTGTGTACTTACTGTAGATGCAATATCCAAGTCAAAAGGAAAGATAACTTTAGTGCTACCACATATCTTACATAAAACATCTCCGCATTCATGACACTATTTGTGTACTTACTGTAGATGTAGTATCCAAGTCAAAGGGAAAGATAACTTTAGTGCTATCACATATCTCACATAAAAAGCCTCTGTATTCACAAGACTCACAGTCCTGTACATGCTTTCTAGCAAACTTGATTCCCCTCTTCATCATGTTAGACAGGCTGGTGCTCGCATTAATCAGGAGCAGATCCTAACAGAGAGAGAAACTTCGGTAACATAAAAGTGTCGGAATAGCTCAGGGCTAGGGTGACATTGTGGTGGCAGCATGGGCAAGTGCTACAGTGACAGGGTGACTCAGTGCTAGAGCGATTGAATCCTTGATTCACAAGTCGGTGGTTGGATCCTCATCACTGGGTAGTCATGGTATTCACTGTATGTAGTGTGGGATGATACATCCGGTCCATGTGTCAATTTATAGGCTGTAACGGCTTAGTTTCCAATATTAAGAAACCATACATGTATATTAGTAAGAAACTTACTGTTGAAAATCATAACCAGTTGTGAGATCAGAACTGTGCAGCTCCAGGGAATACCAAGGAATATATTATTAATTCCAGGAAATATATTATTAACACATGGATTACAAATATTATTGTTACATGCATTACTATTATTAATATTATTATCACAAATTGATACAGTTACGTCAACGCAAAATTATTTTATTAATATGAACCCAAAGACTGAGACAATCCCAAGTCATGTTGGAGATCCCAGGACTGACACCACATGACTGTCAGATAGAGCTGTACATACGTGTAAATATTTGATAGCATACATACATATATATATATAACTCGATACATATTGTTATGTAGATGTATTCTTACCCTCTCCTTTTGTCCAGCAGTCCTGGCCTGCAGACTGTACAAGTGTAGAAACCATCCTCCCAGTATCAGCAGAGAGGGAAACTCAT
>JAOQGN010000005.1:12595-24489 GCA_027564295.1 Himantozoum antarcticum
ATTTTGCTAACGCGAAAAATTGATCTCTAGACTCATTATTTCTAGATGTTGTCTTTAATGAAATTCGAGGTTTAGAAGTTGGCTTTTCAATAACATTTAGTATGGCAGGATAGCACAACTCTAACTGAAGTTATTTGAATTTTAATGAGGGTGAATTACCGAAATCCAAAATGGCGCACGCTGCGCTGTATGGTAGTGAAAGAGTGTGAATCCACAGTGAATCCAATTTCGTAATGTTTCTCACTACGAGCTTTTTAATTTTGCTGCTTTTACTATCGGACTGGTGCTTGTGGATTGTACACTATAAAACGATCACGATCCGAGGCCAGTTCGCACAGGATCGGAACTCTGATCGGCCATATTATCTGAAGGTCTGGATTGACCTTCATGCATACCTTGAGATTTTAATTCAAAATCAGACTAAAGCTGAGCACTATCTACTACGGGCAGCTTGCCAAATTTGGTGATGATGATACGTTGCCAAAAATAAAGTCCTCCAATTCAAAACATCTACACTTGGTCCCCAACATATGTTCTCGACTGTGTTCTTCCAATAGTGTAATAAGGTTTTATATCAATTTAAACCGAGTTGATATGAAAGCATTGGAAACTACTGATCAGTGCATGCATGGCTTCAATGGTTCCGAGGTCAACGCCAGCGGTGGCATGTCACAGCACACCAGGACACACCCCGCCAAGGTTAGCCAGTGGTAATGCCTTGACACGCCATGCCGCGCCTATAATCTGGCACGACGTGCTCTCTAAAGCCTTCGGCTCGGCAAAACATGTCTGGTCACTGATTACAAATTTTTGCAAAATGGACTACCCTGATCTCCCCACACGGAGAGGCAACTCATAATACGTATTTGTAGGCAGGTCAGCTAATATTTAATTTATAGTTAGCTTCACCTGAGAGAAGATAACTCTATGTTGAAATTGCAGTAGTACAACAGTACAATCGCCTATATGATAGGCCTACAACTTGATATTACAGTTTCATGGTTCGCCCTTCATACAGAACTATTGGTTGAAAATCTGAGGAATTGTGGTTAAACAAAGATGGAGAATAGATGGAAAATGTAAATTTTGATTATATTTATTTGTTTTTATGAATCCGTAACCAGACGGGCCTGGGCATAGCACAGGTACCCTGGCTTAACCAGTGTTTTATAGGCATGGCATGGCATGGCCTGGCATGGCATGGCATGTCAAAGCCTTACCGTTGGCTAACCTTGGCGTGACGTGGCATGGCGGGTAGCCGGGGCAATCAGGCCCACTGCAATTTGGAGTTATCAGTCCTCCAGTCGAATGGCGGCGTTACGTGGGCCTGGGTAACGTAGTGTCTCATAAGAGCCTCTTGGTAGATGGATATTTGCAATCGCAGTCTCTAGCCTCTGCACATTGCCATCGACATTTCAAGAGAACTAAACACTTGATAAATTAATTGAATAATATTATAATTAATTATTATAATAATAATCAAATAGTACTATATATTTTTATTTTTTTTTAATGTACTTATTGAGAAAGAACACAAAAAATAACAACTACACTAAGCAAAATTACCATGCAGTTTGCAAACTTTGTGGCAATCACACAATGACAATGATATGTTTCCCCACTGCATACTAAATACGTTGTACTGCTAGTAGACGTTTGACGCTAGACATCAATTGCATTAGAAGATGGCGACGCCCTAGATTTATTTCGGAGAAATTTTATAATTTTTATCCGGTGTCAATAACTAGATTATGCAACAAATTATGCTTAGTTGCCTTTAATTTCGATGGCAAACTGTCAGACGAGATAGTAATCTTTAGTAGCCAAGATACTGCGATCGCAAACATCCGACACCAAGTTACCCAGGCCCACCTAACGCCACCGTCTAACTGGGGCTGATAATTCCAAATTGCAGTGGGCCCGATTGCCCAGGCTGCATGGCGGGACACGGTGTATCTTGGCATGCTGTGACACTCCGCCGATGGAATTGACCTCAGAACCACTTCAATCTACGCTAGTGTCTTGCATCAAGACTACACAGATTTGATAATGGATGTTTGATGTAAAACTTCAGGACAATATTCGAAGAATACTAGTTTTCTGCGTGTATGTGGGTGAGGTGGGTGAGGTGGGTGTGGGTGTGGGTAAGGTGGGTGTGGATGAGGTGGGTGTGGGTGGGCTAGATAGGTACAGTGAAAGGTAAGTGATGTGTCAGCATTTTACAACGTAGAAGGTTATCTATTATGTACACCCTGCGAGCATGCAACAATCATGTGATTATTGTATCGTTTGGCATTCAGAGGTAGAAAGGTACTACAAGATCTAAATAATCAGAATGAGGAGAGAGTTTCGGTCTTGGAGGAAATGCTGAAAGATTCCCAAGAGCAAGCTAATGAATCTGAGAGAAAGTTTGACGAGGTAGGATTGCTCCCAACCTAACACAGTTGTTAGCAGTTTAAGACCAAAGGCTATCTAGTTTTAGCTAGAAGAGGTCTTGGCCTGTTCCACATCTCGCCGAACAAGAAACAATCTCACTGTCAGTTATACACACAGCCAATTTATTTGGCATCTCACAATAATTTTTGCACCATGGTTTACACACATACACTGAGGTTTCTCGTCTGGCAGAATGTGTGTAATTTTGATTGGCAGTGTTCTTATATACAAAACTTGTGGCTTATTTTTAGTGGTCGCAAAGTTCTAGAAACGCGTTCCATGTCAGACGACACCAGAATATCACAGCTTGAAGAAGAATTAAAAGAAGCAAAATGGATAGCAGAAGATGCGGATAGAAAATATGATGAGGTGCAAATCTGCATGCTGCCTGCTCCGGCCCATGCGGCTGCCTGCTCCGGCCCATGCGGCTCCACATGTACCTACCTGTCTGCTCCCTTTTCCTGCTGCCCGCTCTTTGTGTTTGCTGTGTATTTGTTTGTAGATGTTACTGATGTGCAATGTTTGCTGGTCGTAGTTAACTGTGGAATTATATCTACTGCTTACTAGACTCATAGCTAGTGTAGGGAGACGCCATGAGAGTTTAGCATCTGATTTATGTGCCTTGAAGCATCTTATATCAGAAAGTCTCAATAATGCATTAAACATTAAAATCTAGTATACGACATGGATAAAATACAATATTGCTGTTATACAAGGGATGTTCATCCAACTTCAAATCTCTGCAAGCATGTTGAGTGCGTAGTTTATTATTATCAGCAAAAGCAAAATATGTTATGAATACTTTTGTAGATTGCCAATTGTGTTTTTGCCAATTGATATTGCATGTATGCAATAGCCATTTCTATCTGCGTTTGGATCCATTGCATGCTATGATATTAATGCATTGCTTGCCTTTGTAGGATGTTTACAAATGAATGCATATCATTGTGCAAATCGCCATAAATATTTGCGTGGCTCATTTGTCATCGATCATGATGGAATCAAACTGATTCAGTGGCTATCCTATTACACATCTTGCGATACTAAGATGTGTTTCGTACATCTCATCGCCAAACAAACCTTTCATATTGAGCAAACTACTCTCATAACTAAACTTGTAAAACATAGGAGGCATTTTACTTCAGAAATGCAATTTCATTTCGGAATATTCGACTACAGCACAAATTGAAACTGCTTGATGAGAAGTTTGCCTTATGCCATGTTTGTTACTTTGTACTTATTTGTATATTTACTAATCATGACTTCCCTTTGACTAGGCCGCCCGTAAACTAGCTATCACAGAAGTAGACCTCGAAAGGGCGGAAGCTCGACTAGAAGCTGCCGAATCGTAAGTCACTGATGATGACGACATCATATTTGGTGCATGCTGCCAGCATGTATCCGCGCTTCGCTTGTACTATATATGTATGCATGCTTGCTGTCTCTATTTTTGCTTTAACCATCTATTATGTAGCACTACTTCTATGTGGTGCGAGGTTGGCCTCTGTGACTTGAGCAGTCAAAGTATCTTAAATTTATGGCTAACTAACGGAACAATTTACGTTACTCTTGGAATGTCGATTCTGGAAGATCGACATTCCGAGAGTGTCGAGAGAATGAGTTATGCCACAATCGTCATTAGCTATGCTCATATTTCACATTGACGCCTGTCTCGGCCACACTGCTGTACTCCTTTGCTGATTGGTTGATGTGCATGCTGCTTGTTGTGAACAATGTGTTGTTTTATAGACATGCAGGAAACTTGTGATTACTGAAGCCGAGGCTATTCGCAGTGAAGAGCGAGCTGAGACAGCTGAACAGTAAGCTAGCAATAGCCATATATAGTTGGACATACATGTATATTAGTAGCTTATTAGCATCTAGACTACTTATAACAGGCTCTCAGAAGCTGATGCTGAAGTCAATGACATCGCTGTATGCTTAGGTTTACACGGATGCTAACCTATCGTTCATTTTTGGTAGATGCTGTCATTTGTTCCTTTGGGTGTAAATGCTAGTAACTCAGCATACTGCTATATCTAAATTGGATATTTAGGACTTTTACACTCTTCCCAATATCTACTGAGCTGCTGTAATAGGTGCCTACACACATGCACTGCTCTGCACATGCCCAATGCACATGCCCAATGCACATGCCCAATGCACATGCCCAATGCAATACGGCCAGTTACTAGAAATCGTAAATTTTGTGGCGTGTTACTAGAAATCTTAAATTTCTAGTAACACGATGCTGTGGGTGTGTGCCAATAAAATCTTGTTGAATTTGCTAGGTGGACTACAACTGGTGATTTTATCCTAAAAATTGTTTATAGATGCAACATTAAATGAAGGGATTAAAAAAGAGCAATTAAGTAACCTATGGGGCTTAACCTGTAATTGCAAATTTACATGTAGCCAATGTGAAGACAGACAGTAACTTTGGCTTGGTCACCCTGTACACTGCATGTGTCCTGTGTGTAGCTTACAGGTCCAAAATTTAATATGGCTTTGCTATATCCAAGTTTAGCATTGATTAGCCATTTATGTATATGCAAGGATCACTTGAGCCAAATACTAAGCCAAGCCATAATAGAACTTTTGACATCGCTTGCATTAGAAGCAAATGAGTTGTTCCGTTATAATTTTGTTGTATTTACACTGGGATAGTATACCTCATCGGTGAGCATGTAAGCTAATATTTGACTTAGCTTTTCCTTATATGGGGATATCATGCAATAGTTAGCAACGCGCCCTCAATGCTGATCTTACGTATAAATGGGGCTTAATGTAAGGCGTAACCTCTCATATGGCGTATTTGTTGTACGGTGGTTCTGAGACCAGCTTTAATGCTTCTCATTGTTCAACCCTCTGCAGTGTCCAGTTACAAGAATGCTTGTCATTTATGAAGGTCTCAATATATATTGGATGGCAGCTCCTCCTGCCATCATACTGCCTAATGAGTTGATTTTCAGAGTTGGAGTTTTGCTATTACCGAAGCATGTGCATGTAACCCATACTAGAGTGTTATCTGGTAGACGAACCTGATCTATCTTGTCTTGTCACCCAGCGGTACACTAACATTCCATGGTTCATATCAGGTCCATTGCAGATTGGAAGCTGACAGTTGATACCTATATTATTTTTATTTATATATGATGATGCAAAAGATCACGAGCTAATTCGCAATAATTGTTGGTGCCTTCATTGAGAATAATTCGTGGCGAGAGGCAAATCTAGCTAAATTTTGTTAACTGATTGCCTACTAAAGTCTACTCTGATTGAATTTGAATGAATCATGAACCATGAATTTTAACCATGGAGTTGTTAGTGTTTCACTCCTGTAACTAACTAATATACATGTAGGTTACATGTTATACCAATGCATACACTTTATACACTTTATACATCTACCCAATGCACGTCTGTTTGCAGCAAAGTAAAGGAATTGGATGAGGAATTGCATGTTGTCACTAATAGCCTTAGGTCCTTAGAAATAAGTGAAAACAAGGTAGGTCAAATCCCACCCTTACACTACATAGTGCAGTCCATTAAATATTCTTCGTGGGTATGTTTTGCACACGTTTAGCTACTAAATTACACGCTGTCACTTCTTCTCTCATCAAGCATGCCCCTTCTCACCTTCACCCAATAGTAGGTTGTGCTTGCTACTTATCACACATCTCAATTGATTGCAGTAAAATTCGTGACTTGGAAGAAGAGCTTAAGATTGTCGGAAATGCCCTAAAATCTCTAGAGGCAAATGAAGCATCAGTAAGTATGGAGAGAATGGCGCATCCTTGACGTTTCAAAAACCTTTGTAGACCGTCTCTCCCACACCACACCTAGTTTTGTTACACAGCTCACTGCTATTGTCTTGTTTGTTTGCTTTTCAGTTACTTTACCTGCAATTTTACAGTAAAATACTTGAACTCGAAGAAGAGTTGAAAGTGGTTGGAAATAACATGAAATCTTTGGAGATTTCGGAATCGGAGGTAGTAGAGTGGTGGTGACTTTGTGGAAAGCATATCTGAGCATTAGATTATTGGTAGAATGATAGTAATAGTACTTGTACATAGCTCATAGCAGTACCCAAGTGCTCGGGTACCGGCTTGTAATAATAGATGCATTGCCTGCTGTGATGTTAGTACTGACATAGCCTTCCCACTAGTCCCTCAGTTGCTCTTAGCTATGGAGTTTTCAGGTCACAATTGCATTCAGAGGAGACAATTCCAATAGACCATTGATGCATGATTGCTAGACTCGCAGGAACAGGAAAAATGGAGGGTGCTGTAACTGTAGCCATTTGATTTTGCACATGATGTATTATTTGACAACTACGTTTCCACTGAATCTCTACTCTGCAAAACTTGCAAAACTATGTTAACTCGACATCTCAATGCCAATTTAGCAGTTCAGAAAAAGTGGCACCCAACATTTTGTTCCTGAGCTTAAGTTGTTAAGTTTATGTAGCATGGTTTGACTTTGACATAGTGCTTTGTGTTGTTTTGGTGTTTGATAGGGTCTTTACAGTTTGGTTTTTATGTTGCTGATTTGGCATGTGGCATGTTATTCTTGACTTTAATATGCATCCGTCGCTCATGACATTTATTACACAAACATTCTTTTTGTACACAGCTAATGTGAAGACACGGGGCAGAAAGATATAGTCGCACAGCAATTGTCACTACCAAGTCATCTTATCACAGTCTGCCTCTCTTTGCTGACTCTGCTTATCTCTCCACTCATTATATGTGTCTTGCCATTGTGCACAGTGTAACAAAGCCTGTTGCCATTGTGCACAGTGTAACAAAGCCTGTTGCCATTGTGCACAGTGTAGCAAAGCCTGTTGTCTTTGTTACACTGGAAATTTCTCTGGCATCGACATTCAACAACGACAACTAAGATTGATATAGTTGGGCTTTCAAAAATTAATTTAAATATAATAATTATGGTGTTGTTGCACATTTATTGCTTGCTGTTTGCATTATTTTTTGATATGAACGCGTTGGTTATGTTAGCTGTTTCTGCCCTCCACTGATAACAACGGCCAGTTTTATTTTTCAGTGATTCAATAGTGCACGTTTGAGGATAGGTGTAAATAACTACGGGTATCTAACAGTTGTTATACAGTACCAGTTGTTATAGCAGATGCTAGTTGTCTGCCACACAATGCTAGTTAATGTGGCAAATAAATGACATCTAAATCTCAACTGTAGTGTGGTACTGACAATAGTGCACTTTTGTTCTGTAACTCGAGTACTTTTTGAAACTCCCTGCTATAATACTGTTACCCTGTTATCATACTACTATAAATTATTATTTATTACTGTGAGATTTCTGTATTATTACTATTATTATAGGCATCACAGAGAGAAGAGGCATATGAAGAGACAATCCGAGATTTGAATGAAAGACTAAAAGATGTAAGTTGAGTGTTTACTTCTCATGGCTCGTGTAGTCATAGCTGGCGATTTAGCGATTAGATGTAATATTTTGTCATATCTGAATTGTTTGAGTTATGTCTAGGCTGAGAATTGGAAAACACGGCTAGCATTATATTGAATACATGGTGGAAAAGGAGCCAAATTTCAGTACTACTGACTACCATATGCTAATGCATGTCTCCTAATTTTTGTGTGTAAATGATCAATTTTTGATTGTGACACCAAATTGGCTTACTCAATTCTCGAGAACTGCATGGTAGTAGTGAAAAAATTTTGTCTGATAAAATGGAAGTTTGGAGACATTGATGCTGTACCCATTGATCTTATGCCCATTGATATATTAATAGTTCTATATATTGAACTCCTGCTACAGGAGTTGTGAGTTCACACTTTCTGTGGCACAGACTAACTTGTCAACGCTAAAATCTTGAATGTCTGCCTGACATTTAGTTCCAATATTATTTCATAGCAATTTGCTGACTGTAATTTTCCCGCTGGATTATCAAGTGAGGGATTTCGTTCCTTGCTCCCTTTCTACTAATTTCGCCTTTAGATATCGTTATACACCATTAGATATCGTTCTACAGCATTTATATGCCATTGTATACCATTAGATTATACACGTATACCGTTATATACCGACTTGCCATGGTAAACTGCATTACATCAAGGTTTCACACCTCTGCTGTCCATGTCCCCCTCATTCCGTATTAATAATAATTGGCATTATAGCTAACTAGGAGGCGAGGTAGTGCCCATTAGAAGTTTGGTGACTTTTTGTGCATGGGCCAACCTATATCATTATTGTAAATTTTCAATTATTTTATTGAATTCCTATTTAATTTGATTCATGCAACATGGGACCAATCACCATTTGATGTTGTCAAATATTGACGGGTTGAGACAATTTCAGGCTGAAAACAGGGCTTCCGAATTTGAGAGGCAAACCAACAAAATGCAGAAGGAGAACGAGTCTTTGGAAGGTAACTGACTGTGAGGTCGTAAGGTGGTGAAGCCTGTGGTCTTGTCGTAGTCATCCCACTGCTGCTACCCTTCTCTCACTTTCTGCTACATGTGGCAGTAGGATCTACACTTGACTGAGCACTTGGCTAGGCACTAGTGTAGTACTAATAGTGTAGTATAATACTACGTAGCTTAGTATCAATGCTAACCAGGAGATCTCACTCCATTACTTACTCTATTACCATCTGCTCCCACCACTTTGTCACATAGATGTCTTTGATAATACAAATATATACCCAGAAAAACAACTACTGTTCACTGCTGGCCATCAACCGCCATTCATAAAATATTACCCCCCGTTTCATTTTCTGTTTTCTCCGATAATGTTTTCTCTGCATGGTAATACCCTTATTGCCACTTTTTAATATAAAGCAAGTCTAAACTCAACTTCTTGGAGCAACCATGATCTGGATCATTCATATCATACAAATTTTACGCTATGCACAAAACCAACACAAATACTTGACCGTGTGGGATATGACAGTTGACGTAAGCAGTAGTGTAGTTGTCTTCCCTTGGGCTCAGTGTGCATATTCACCTTCTACATTATCTACTCTGCTACTTGCTATCAGGCTGAAAACCGAGCACAGACTGCAGAAGGCGAAGTAAAAAAGTTGCAAAACGACAACGACAAAATGGATGGTAAATGTGCTGCTGGCGTTGCTGTTAATGCTGTCTGTGACCACTAAATGCTGTCTGTTAATGCTGTCTGTGACCACTAAATAATATGAGACTTTGTTTGAGGTCCTGCTGTTGGACTGGTGTGCTGATCAGATAATTCCCTATAAGTCAATGCATGCCCCCCTCCTTCCCTTCAACCACTTCCACGACATTACTCTCTCAGCTAGCTAAGATAGATGCTCGTACAACTTTAATAATTGAAACCAATTAAAGTATTACTTTTTTGGTCTGTCTCCCACTCGCAATAATACTAGTTAGCAAGTTTCTTCAACTGAACCTGTATATTATTGTTATAATATGTAATTTTTAAAATTGCTGTAAACTGGAATGATGTTCCTTTTTCATTACAAAACCCACTTTTTATTTGGGAACTCTCCATCTGCTCATCATGCAATAGCAATACACAACATGATTATTTGGGAACTCTCCATCTGCTCATCATGCAATAGCAATACACAACATGATTATTGGTCTTGTAGCGTAACATAATTTTTTGATAGGCGGATGATAAAACCGTGATATTTGAATTGCGTATCAAATTGTTGGAAACTTCCAATATTCAGTGTGAAGGTAAACGCAACCATCACTTTGTTAGATCCTTAGATATACCAATTAAGTTACCAGCGTTATACAAAGTAATTGCATTGCAACAATAATGCCAATAATACCAACAATAATAACAAAATGACCACGCAAAACTTGATTTTATTTATTTCATTCTTTCATCATGTGTTTCTTCCCCCTTCTTACTTTACATTAATATTTCAGCACTAACCTCTGCTATTAGCCATTAACTGTGTTTGAATGCAATTCGCATTGTGACTGCTTAGTAAATATCAGTTTTAACCTGCTTTATGCACGCACAACTACATGATTTATTGTATATATTGTCTATAACATTAATAGTGCATGTGAAATGAATGCAGTAAGTACATTTGTGACAGATATCTGTGAGCCTATGATTACTGTTACACCTTATTCATATTCTAACACACAAAGTATTTGAGGCTATCCAGTCGATACAGAGAACTAGATTTTGTAATCAATTCTGAATTAAGTGTCACTCGAATTGGCCACAATTATTCCAGGATTTATTTTGCTCTGCTAATCAGAAGTTTCCGACTCTATGCTGCAATAGTTGCAGTTGTCCGTTTTTCAACAGTTCGTTATAATATGCATATTGTATAATGCTCTGTGTAAATATAAATGTGATAATTATATTTTCAATATACACTCAGCAATACATTTTCAATTATTTAATGATGCTACAATATTAATATGTGTAGTAACAACAATATGACTTGCCAGCAAGCAAAACATGTAGATATGAAGACTAACAATCTGCCATGTTGTAGATGAGCTGTTGCAAGCTAAAGAGAAGTATAAGGTGTTGTCTGATGAGCTGGAGTCCACACTTACAGATATCAGCGGCATGTAGGCAACCACACCCTCACCAATCCAATCCAATCTTCAATGTATCCTATCTCAGCCTATACTCGCACGAACTGGCTTCCAGGAACAGTTAGCTTCAAGCTAAAGAGAGTTTATTTTGCAGATTTGAAACTGATATAATAGGTTATTAAGCCAAATCTCCATTATGAAAGTAGCATTTGTGTTTTTAAGTGGACCGCAGGCAAATTGAGGCGATACCTACCACAGACCAGACAGTCACGGGTACCTGAAAACTGCTATACTAGGGCTATACTAGGGCTATACAGCGCGCAGTTTGTTATTTGGGATTAGTAGCTGCTTTCTCCCTATATTTACCCAACATGAAAATGACATTGATTTCTAGTAAGCGTGAACCTTTATTATCATTATTATAGTACATGCAAGTATTTTATATGCTGAAGACCTTTTGTATAAATAAAAACTAATATTATTTTTATTACAATTTGCAAAGAATATTATACTGACATAGCAAGCAGCCTGCTGTAATTGATTCGCTAACCTATTGGTGAATAAATGTCTCTGATCTACACTTGACCTTGTTATGAATGTAGAATGCTGTTGCTCGCGGTTGCCTCCAATCACATCGTAGACTGATATATATTTAAGGCAATATCAAAATTATTGTTGCTGTAGAGATGATCATAAGTATGTTGCCTGTTTGTATTAATTAATTCATTATTACAGTATCATTATAAACTTGATGAATCGAAGTTTCGATTTCGGTGTGATGATTATATGCAAGTTGGGCCATAATGACCAGTGGTAGGCAGTTATTGCAGTAAGTGGTATGTCACTGACCACTGTATAATGACCAGTGGTAGGCAGTTATTGCAGTCAGTGGTATGTCACTGACCACTG
>JAOQGN010000005.1:36360-50594 GCA_027564295.1 Himantozoum antarcticum
CTTTTGGACCGCAGCCAAATTATGTACAGCGTTTGAGCCTAGAACAAAGAGCAATCATAGCGATTAGGATTTAACTCTGTTTTATTGCTATGATCTGCGCATCTATTGGCCCGACGCCATTAGAGTAATATATATTCTCAGTGTTGTGGTCGTTTAATCAAAGCATTGCATGCCAATTTAGTGCAGTTTCATGTGGTCGTTTAGGGAGTTGGTCTCTTAATGCAGGTGCATTATTTGAAATCAATTGCGAGGAACCACAGTGGTCGTTTACATGAGGTGGTCTTTTAATAGAGTGGTCGTTACGAGAGGTTAGACTGTAGTCAAATGTATTGTTTGTTTGGCAGCTGAGCAGCAAAACTAGTGTTATGGGTTATGTTCTGAAGTCATGGCCATAGTCATAATTTGACTATGGCCATAATAGCATTAATAGGAGTAGATGTTATTTGTGCTGTGCTAAGTATTCCTTTATAATATGTAACATCAGTAAGGCAATAATGTTGACATCATTATGTTTTAGTTATGATGTAATATTGCTAATTATTGTAGCCCATGGGTCTGTTCTCAACTCTGGAAGAGGAGTGTATTGTGCCCAAGGCTTCTGATGCGACCTTCAAGGAGAAGCTTTACCAGGGCCATATTGGCAAGACCCCTTGCTTCACCAAGCCCAGACCCGTCAAAGGACGTGAGGCTCACTTTGAGCTCAAGCATTACGCTGGTACTGTGCACTACGCTATTACTGGTTGGCTAGAGAAGAACAAGGATCCAATCAATGAGTGTATTGTCAACTTGTTGTCGGAGTCCAAGGAAGCACTCATTGCTTATCTCTTCAAGAAACCCGAAGAGGTTAAAGGTGGTGGCGGTAAGAAGAAGAAGGGTGGTGCTTTCCAGACCATCTCCTCTGCCCACAGAGAATCTCTTGGCAAGCTGATGATCAACCTCAACAGCACATCTCCTCATTTCATCAGATGCATCATTCCCAACGAGACCAAATCACCAGGTGTCATTGATGCTGAGCTCGTACTCAACCAGCTCCAATGTAATGGTGTGCTTGAAGGTATTCGTATTTGCCGAAAGGGATTCCCCAACAGGATAGTGTACTCTGAGTTCAAGCAACGTTACACAATTCTTGCTCCCAATTCAGTGCCAGCAGGTTTTGCTGATGGTAAGATTGTTGCCGAGAAGGTTCTTGGATCCCTATCTCTGGATGCTAATGACTACCGTCTAGGTATCACCAAGGTCTTCTTCAAGGCTGGAGTTCTCGGAGGTCTGGAAGATCTTCGAGATGAAGCTCTCACCGCTATCATCTCAAGATTCCAAGCTTTCATCAGAGGTTATTTGATGAGGAAGAACTACAAGAAGCTGCAAGACCAGAGAGTTGCCCTCTCTGTCATTCAGAGGAACATCAGGAAGTGGCTTCTGCTCAGAAACTGGCAATGGTGGAAGTTGTATCTGCGTGTCAAGCCTCTGCTCAACGTTGCCCGTGCTGAGGATGAGATGAAGAAGAAGGAAGAGGAATGGGCTCAGACCAAGGAAGATTTGGACAAGATTACCAAGCGCTACAAGGAACTGGAGGAACACAACGTTGACCTTACCAGAGCTAAGAATGACCTTACTCTGGAGTTGGCATCTTATGAAGAGGGATCCGCTGATACAGACGAGAAGTTGGCTGGTCTTATTACCCAGAAGGCTGAACTTGAGAGTCAGATGAAGGAAATGGAAGACCGTCTTATGGATGAGGAAGATGCAGTCACCGACTTGGAGGGAGCTAAGAAGAAAATGGCTGGAGAATGCAGTGAGCTGCGCAAAGATGTTGAGGACTTGGAGCAAGCACTTTCCAAGGCTGAGACTGAGAAGCAGAACAAGGATCATCAAATCTCTACTCTACAGGGAGAGATGGCACAGTTGGATCAGCAGATTGCTAAGCTGCAGAAGGAAAAGAAATCCGGTGAGGATACCAGCAAGAAACTGACTGAAGACCTACAGGCTGAGGAGGACAAGGTTAACCACCTCAACAAACTCAAACAGAAACTGGAAGCCAATCTTGATGAGGTTAGAAAAACGGGAAGTTATAATTTCGATATGTAATTTAAAATTGATTACCGACTTATTGGAGTTGGATCTTTATGTTGTTATGATGGCAGCTATTAAAAACAAACTATGACAAAATCATTGAATCCCATCAGCAGATGATTCTGTTGCGTCATTATCTAGCATATTATTTGGATGCAACTTTTTTTTTAAATCTTTGTAGATTCAAACTTGGTGTTGTAATTACGTGATTAGTTTATTGACATTGCCACACCGTGTTGTATTGTATCTATCAACAGGTATTTGAGTCGCATCAATGACTAAATAAGATTCCCCGGTTAAAATAATTTTATGTTGTATGATGTATATGTATAATTGAGAACTCATTTATCATCATTCCGTTGTATATCAACTAACTGACATTATTTGTTGATGTCTATTTATAGCTTGAAGATGCATTGGAGAGGCAGAAGAAGATGCATGGAGATCTTGACAAGGCAAAGAGGAAAGTTGAGGGTGACCTGAAGATGACCCAAGAGACCGTAGAAGATCTAGAACGTGTGAAACGTGATATGGAGGAACTTGTACGCAAGAAGGATGGTGAAATCAACGGACTCAATGGACGTCTAGAAGATGACGCCAGCATGATTGCCAAGCTCCAGAAAACTATCAAGGAGCTCCAGGTATGTGTAAACTATAAACCAACTAATTTTTATAGATGTTTCTTTAGCCTGCTTTTGTTTATTTGGACATTTCCTGTTTATCAGGTGGAAGCTCTAAACATGACATGAGAAATTCTAGTCTAGGCTATTATAATATCTTTAAAAATAGTTATTGGGTAGCTATTAATTGTAGAGCTATAAACAAAGCTAATATTTGGGATTGTTAACAAAATTACCTATTAAATCAATGTTTAATTAATTAGTATATTTTATTGTAATAGTAATTAACATGTGCATCATATTAACAGTGTGTGATTAGCTTACAACCATCTAACCAAAACGACATCATACTTTCTAATCATATATCAGTGCTGTTGCATTATTGGGTTATCTTACACTAAAAATATGCCATATGGTAAGCCCCTGTAATATTTAAAGTGAAAAACAAAAATCAATTCTTTATCTATTCCTTGTTTTATTAAATCAAATGAGCTAAATAAGCATCAGTCAAAATTGGCAGACATTAGCTTGCGATACACCATACAGCATGGCTTCATCTGAAAGACACAGCTCACATATTGAATTATATTCGGACATTGAGTCAGAATTTTCTGATAGTCAAAGTATGATTAATAATGGAGAACACTTACGTAAATCATCAGACTCAAATTGGGGCTTAGAAAATGGAGAGGCAGCAGTTGGCGAGGAGTTTTATGAAATTCCGCTGCCTCAAAGTGCAGCTCCGGATGTATTTATACCTAACAGTTCTCTCAAATATACGTCACCAAGTAGATACATATCACACGTCTACATCAGCAGTACAATATCACACAGAAGTAAACGTCACATACGGGATAGTCGAGAATTTGAGCATATCCCTCAAGTAACTCGAAATCTGCTTGAAGTAATTACTAACAGTACTACATTTTCGAATCAGTTCTGCACGATTTAGTTTATGTCGACAGATAAGCTGACATGGTTGAGCAGAGGCAGTTGGTCGTCTATGGGCACTTTTAGAGATCATGATCTGGTAGACAGTTTTCTATGGCACATGAATTGGAAGTTTTAAAATTAAATGAACAACCGCAGTTATTCCATTTTATTTATTGTTTAAATGTAATATAATTATAGTTGTGATGCTTTGAATGGTTATATGCGCTAAGCATTTTACATGTCGATATAATTATATTTTATATTATGCTATCTATGATTATGTAGCAAATCATTTATCATGTGTTGCTGTGCTATTGTAGGCTCGCATTGAAGAGCTCGAGGAAGAGCTTGAAGCTGAAAGATCTGCCCGATCAAAGGTTGAGAAACAACGAAATGAGCTTCAACACGAGCTTGAAGATCTTTCTGACAGACTTGATGAGGCCGGTGGTGCCACTGCCGCACAGGTGCGACCTCTAATCATATGTAATGCTTCCGTGTTGTTTATACTTAATAATATGTAATGTAATGTAATGTTATGTTATGTAATAATATGTATTTACATGTCGATAATTTTTATTCATCCAAATTTTGTAACATTTCTGCAATGGCAATTAACCAGTTATGCTAGTCCATACTTCGCTTATCTCCACGATGGCAAGTACTGAGTTGCATTCGAATTAGCATTTATTTATGTGCAGCTTTCAATGAACAGATTACAATAATAATCATAATAATGAAATCAATATCAATATAATATCAATGGAATGAATATATGATAGTAATTTTGGTTAGCAACTTGTTTTTGAGTATAGTTTGTTGACGTCAATGAAGCAATATAATATATCCGCTACATTCCATAATAATAATGATTACTCATGGGAGAGATTGTCAATCCTCACCACTCAATGTCTGCTTTCTTAAACCTTTTCCATGTTGGACGCACCACACAAATGTCTCTGACTAGGTATTGCACTCCTTGTTTTAGATTGATCTGAACAAGAAGAGAGAATTAGAGTTGCAGAAACTGCGACGTGATCTTGATGAGCAGGCAATGCAGAGTGAGTCCACAGCTGCTAGCCTCCGCAAGAAACAGCAAGATGCTTGCAATGAACTTTCCGACCAACTAGACCAGCTCAACAAAGCTAAACAAAAGTATGCTTAGAGATGTTATCTTTTGAACTTGCTGATATAAATAGTACCAATAAGCCCAGTCATGAAAATGTAAATAATTTTCAATATTGGTATTGTATATAAAATTACTAAAACAGTATAATATCTCAAATGGTATTAGTTAACAATGCTATCAGGTGTCAATCTAAGAGTTTTTCTTTTTTACTTTCTCTGCTTATGCTCCCCTATTTAACGGGCCTCTTAACCTTCAAGCTTGTGTGACCAGCAGAAGCTGAAGATATGAAGAGCTCAACTTCAAGAGCAGATGTACCTGTTGCATTTAGGAACAGAACATTAAACACTAACAAGGGATCTTTGAGAACTAAAAACCTAATCTTCCAGCCAAAAACCAAAGATCATACTTCAGTTTTGGATACTACGCTCAGAGAATTTAACTGCAGCTTATATTGATATATTGCACATATAGATGTGACGTCCTGTTACAATGATGCTACTCTTATAGGGTTGAGAAGGAGAAGACACAACTTCGCTCTGAATTGGATGACATTGCCAGCCAGCTTGAAGTGATGGCCCGCGGCAAGGTACACAACATTTACACTATATGCTACCTATTTCATGTACATATGTTTTCGTTCATTTAGAGCTGAAAAAGAGAAGTCTACTTTGCGCAATGAGTGTGACGAGTTAATATCTCGGCTGGATCATACTGACAGATCTAGGGTAAATGTGTGCTTTTCTAGATTTTCTCCACAGTTAAAGGGATGCTCAATTTTATTTGGCATGTATTTTATAGAGATTTGTTTGAGGTGAGCAGGCCGGTATTTAACATTATTTCAGGACTCATTTGTACGAGTTAAATAGTAATGTGACTTAGTGGAAGTTGCTTATACATGTATATGAGATACTCTTGTTGTAGAATATTGCAAAGCTTTTGTAAAACAGAGATCAGTACTGCCTTGACTACTAAATATAAGACGAAGCTAAATACTCCCCTCGTATAATGCATGAAACCCAATTTTTGTCAATTGTCGTGCTAAGTATTGTCAAGATTGTCTTTGCTTCACTTTTAGGGAAATGCAGAGAAACTTGCTAAGTCACTAGAAAGTCAGCTTTCGGAGTTGCAATCTAAACTGGATGACCAAGGACGCCAAATAGTTGATCTCAACAGCGGCAAGAGCCGAATGTTGCAAGAGTGCCAAGACCTATCAAGACAACTTGAGGAGGCCGAACATTCAGTCGGTGCTCTCACCAAGCTCAAGGCTAAACTACAAGCTGAGCTTGAGGAAGCCAAGCGTAATCTTGAAGATGAAACTCGCATGAGAACCAAGCTCTCTTCTGAAGTCCGCAACTTGCAGGCCGATAATGACACTCTGAGAGACCAAGTGGAAGAAGAGAGCGAAGGCAAGGCTGAAGTACAGCGACAGATGGGTAAGATGCAAGGAGAGCTTGCGTCTTTGAGAGCGAAGATCAACAGTGGTGAGTTCGGTGGTGGTGAAGCCAGCGACGAGCTAAAGAGAAAGATGGCCGCCCGTGTTGCTGATATGGAGGCTCAACTTGAACAAGCCAATGCCAAGTGTAGCAGCTTGGAGAAGGTTAAGGGCAGGCTAACCATTGAAATTGAAGATTTGATGGTTGAGGTCGAACGTTCCAACTCAGCAGCATCATCATTGGAAAAGAGAGAGAAGCAATTTGATCGTAGCATACAAGAGTGGCAATCCAAATATCGGGAAGCCCAGGCTGAGCTTGAGGCTTCTCAACGCGAGGCTAGAGGTTACTCCACTGAAGTGTTCAGATGCCGATCACAGATTGATGAAGTCAATGATGTGGTAGAATCACTCAGACGAGAAAACTCTAACCTCAGCGAGGAAATCCATGACATCACTGATCAATTGAGCGAGGGTGGACGCAACACTCATGAGTTGGACAAAGCCAGACGAAGACTTGAGAAAGAGAAGGAGGAACTCCAGTCCGCACTTGAGGAAGCCGAGGCTGCCCTTGAACAAGAAGAGGCCAAGGTCATGAGATTCCAGCTTGAACTTAGCTCAGTCCGATCTGAGATCGAAAAGAGAGTCGCAGAGAAGGAAGAAGAGTTTGACAACACCAGACGTAATCATGCCCGTACTCTTGAATCAATGCAGGTTACATTAGATGCCGAGTCTAAGGGAAGATCTGAGACACTCAGACTTAAGAAGAAATTGGAACAAGATATCAACGAACTTGAGGTTGCTCTTGATGTTGCCAACAGAGGACGTGCTGATGCAGAGAAATCTTGCAAGAAGTTCCAGAATGATCTTAGAGATATTCAGAGTGCAATGGAAGATGAGGTCAGACAGAGAGATGATCTACGTGAGCAACATGCTCTGTCAGAGCGTAGATGCACCATGCTCAATGGAGAGATTGAAGAGATGAGAACTCTCCTGGAGCAAGCAGAGAGAGGAAGGAAGTCCGCTGAAGGTGAGCTGCTCGAGGCCGCTGACCGTGTCAACGAGCTGTCTGCCTCCAGCGCACATTCAAATGCTCAGAAGAGGAAACTGGAAGGTGACCTGTCGTCATTGAACTCTGATCTCGAGGAAGCTAGCAATGAACTGAGAGCTGCTGAGGATAGATCAAAGAAGGCTGCCCAGGATGCTGCCCGTCTTGCTGAGGAACTTAGAGCTGAGCAGGATCATAGCATGCACCTTGAGAAGATGCGCAAACAGCTAGAGATGCAGCAGAAGGAGTTACAGTCACGCTTGGACGATGCCGAGTCCAATGCTCTGAGAGGTGGCAAGCGTGTTCTTGCTAAACTAGAAGAGAGAGTTAGATACTTGGAGGCAGAGCTTGACACGGAGCAGAGACGTCACCAAGAGGAGATCAAGGTATCACGTAAGACTGAGAGACGTCTTAAGGAGTTGCAGATGGCGGCTGATGAGGACAAGAAGAGCCAAGAGAGACTTACTGACCTCATTGACAAGCTGCAGAAGAAGATCCAGGTCTACAAACGTCAAGTGGAAGAAGCGGTGAGTATATTTTGACTTCTAGCTCAACTGTATAGTGTTTAATGTGTATCTTTAACAAGTGTATTGCTATAAATCATAACTCATGCTTTAAATTTATCTCGGCTCTAAATTTTTGAATTATAATAGTACACATTGTAACATAAATATTATAAAATTATTTGCCAGTATGAGATATTTGTGTTTATTCAGTAAGCAACCACCACAGCAATGGTTCAGTATTATTTGTGACTTTTGCATGCCGGTAATAACTTTTAATATTACTCTATTGCAGGAGGAAATTGCTGCAGTTAATCTGGCTAAGTACAGAAAGGTGCAGCATGAGCTCGAAGAGGCAGAGGGACGTGCTGATGAAGCTGAGAACAGCGTTGCCAAGCTCCGCAGCAAGAGCAGAAGCAGCATGAGCCAGTCCAGAGCTGTATCTGGAGGCGGAGTAAGTATTATTTAACATTATCTCTGGTCGGATGATGGAAATTCCAGTTGATTTGCATTATTTATTTTCCATAAATTTAAGATCAAACTTGTCTTATATTAATCAGTTTATTATTCCAAAGTCTTCCATGTTAAAAATCATCACCAAATATTTGCAGTTGCCAAAAGGAACCAATTCCAAAAGTTGACCTTAATCAAACTATAGCTATACACGACCTTAATCAAACTATAGCTATACACATCACTTACTTGCATCGATCGAAAATATTAAACATTGACAAGTGGAAAAATATCCCGCAGTAGTTAACAAAACATTTAGCATTATTTTAGCTTTAAAAGTTATATCTGATGCATTAAGTTTTCAGTCTCCAATGTTACTTTTGTTTCATTGTTAGAACTCCGTTACCATTAAGACATCTCGCAGAGTTGTCAGCTCCTCAGATTAAAGTTTCAATGTGTAAGTCTAATGTGAGAAACACCTTGGAATTTAGAACTTTGTGTCTTCTGTGCTCTTTTCGTCTACCGTAGCATGTATTGATTGCATGTATGTATCAACTGCTAGCTTCGTCTGCCAGAGTTCATGCTTTCTATGTTTGTAAAATCTGTCTTAGTACAATTTCAGTAGCAAGGAAGCAACTGAATGTTTCATTAAATTTTGTAGTTCTAAATGCTGAACTATGTTATTCGGTATGTTTAAAAGTCACTCTTTACTCACATGCTGCATGCAAACCTTCTCTGAAACATTCATAATTAATGGTTTGAAAGTGACTTGAACTAGAGAGTAGTAAACTAATGCATCACACCTCGTGCATGACTAGAATGACTGCATGGTTTCACTTTTAAATCATTTCTACAAGTTTATTTGTTGAGAGATGGAGAACCTTTCCCTCTTGCAGTGAGAGTGTATAGTTATAGTATTTGTTATACATTCATATTACTGTTTCAAGGAGTAGTTTCCATGCGAGGTTTGTGTTGCAGTTTTAGTCCACAAAATAGTTGTAGTGGAAGACCACGAGTTTGTTGTCACTAATCCTGGACTAGTTCCTAGATTCTACCTAATAAAATTCATCTTCATTCAATACGATCTTGTAAAGAACCTGGCCAACTAGTTCTATTGCACAGGTGCAATCATAGTAAATTGTCGATCTGTGCGCATGCATATGAATTGAAATTTTGTTTGCCAAGTCTGGTGAAATACTCCATGTAATTATAAATTGAGACCCCAATACAACATTGCGTTGCTGGGTATCTATGGCATTTTATCAGCATACAAATACAATAATTTTAATTAACAATAACATGAATAATAATATACCATAAATAATATTGTTGCCTTTTCGCTAGTATTTACATTTGCTGATATTTTAGGTTGGCGGTGGTTACTCTAGCTTCTCAAGGTATAACACGAATTCAAGAAATACTTCACAATCCGAATACATGGATGAAGAACAGATGCAAGAGTAGTAAACGTTACCATTTTATACTAACTACATTACATTATTTTGTTGAAAGCCTAAGTTTCTGCGAATTGTTACGATGAAGTGTGTAAACAGGATGCCCGACCTGATACTTCCACGTATTCAATGCAAGTCAAACGATTAGGACAATTATTTTGTATCTACTAATTTATATTGATCGCTTAAGAAATTGTTTTTCAATTCTTGTGACAAAGGACAATTAGATCGCTGTATTTTCTTGTAGTTAAGTAGATCACCATTATTTACTAGCTTGTACACAGTGATAAAGTTGTGTGACCACTGCATGTTAAATAATTTTATTTTCAAAATTTTAATTAGTAAAATAATAAATAATATATAAAACATACACAGAAATCTCATACATATCTGACTCCATAACATAGTTCATAACACATTTTATCACAGACTTATCATTGGAACAGTTTTTGTTAGCACCGATCTCCTGAAATGAGCCACGTTAACATACCATTGATTGCTGGAGTTTGAAAAGATATAAATAAGGAATAAATAATTGTGACAAAGATTTTGCTAGTTATGAATTTAGAGGGTTCAGACAGTATCACCAGGTATGGCACTACACACTAGGTATGGCACTACACACCAGGTATGGCACTACACACTAGGTATGGCACTACACACCAGGTATGGCACTACACACCAGGTATGGCACTACACACTAGCCATCACAGATTGCAGTAGAAGGAAAGGGTGCCTTTGTTGCACCAAGCACCAGGAACTTTTCACAACATGACTATACTGTATTTAGCTACCGAATTATAGGCTAATAATATCCAAGCCAACTACTTTCTCATGCATGTTAGTGTGAGTAATACCAGACTTTTCCTGTTGGCACAGATCTACCAATTTTATCTAGATTAAAACAGCTTAAAAAAATAATAAAGTTGCAACTAAAATAATGCAAACGATGTAATCATGCAGCATTTTGAACAATTGA
This sequence comes from Himantozoum antarcticum, assembly GCA_027564295.1. Taxonomy (NCBI): domain Eukaryota; kingdom Metazoa; phylum Bryozoa; class Gymnolaemata; order Cheilostomatida; family Bugulidae; genus Himantozoum; species Himantozoum antarcticum. The sequence goes on from JAOQGN010000005.1 coordinate 46,976, forward strand.
TACCCAGCAGTATGGAAATATTTTCACTAACTCCAAAAAAAAGACCACCAACACAGTAACCTCTGCATTATGTGGGATCGTATCATATGGAATCATGCAGTTCAACAAGATGAGAATATACCAAATGATTAGTTTAATTCATGGGTTGATGAACATTGATTATGGAAAAATCCAACCCTCTGTACCATATTCGGCTGACTTGCTTTCAACTTCATAAGATTGACTGAATTGCAACTATATAACAGTTACTAACTAAAATAATATAATTAAACTGCACTTTTTATGAGTACATTGGAGAATATAATATTGATATCATAGATAACATAACCATCATGCAAGTCGGGTACTGCTGCTATTCGTTAGCCGCAGTTGGAAGTTGTAACAGTAAGGAAACATTTGGAGATACACTTAAGTAATTGAACTTGCTACGGTTTGCTAATTTGCCTTCCTGAATGCTGGTGAGTTGGATGCAAAGTTACTGGGTAGATCCAAAATATGGTAAATCGGGTGCCGTCGGTGGCGTCTCAAAGCGTATCAAATCTTCCTCAGAGGTGTTGGTCTCAATTTCAACAAGGATAGCCTCCGGTACCACTGCAGCTCTTGGCTGATCTTGGCTGATGGCCGCACCATCTCTCGAAATCACAACTGCTGGTTGAGGGTTTGCGACAAAGTTAACATTATACTGCCCGGTTGGCTCAGGAGGAACGTTTGTGTATCCGCTCGGGGCAGCTTGAATGGTTACTGGTTCAGTGGTTGCTTGCTGAATGGGTGTCGGCTGACGTTGTGTGCTCACACTGTGATACGGGGGTGGTGGCTCATAGTTTGGCGCTGGTCCCCTGGGTGGGGGCTCAAAGCTTGGTACCCGTCCCCTTGGTGGTGGTAATCTAGATGTAACTTGATAGTTTGACGCTCCGGATGATGGTAAAGGCCGAGTAAAGACATCTACATCACCGTCATTGGCCAGAATTGGAGTTGTGTCACTAGTTGCTCCATAATTCATTGTAACAGAGTACCCTGAAATATAACTAGATGAATTTTATGAGAGAATTCATTAAATTATCGCACAATATTAGTTTGGTAGTGTTTAGAACAACATTTGAGTTTGCCAGTTGTTTGTTTATTTGTTTTTAATTCATCAAAAAATTTACATTCATTACATAGTATAATTATAATAGAAAAGGATGATGAGGCCCGCAGACATATTAGCACTGCAGCTAGTCAAGGTCCCCCGGACTTTACAATTCTTTGACAATCCTGCAAAGCAAATGTTGATGTTGCAAAATCATAATATTGGTAAATTACTAATGAGTAAACCAGTCACAGGCGGTAAAACTTTCCATAGTAGCAATTTCAAATGCCTGCATCAACTATCACTGCTCCATTGCAAATGAATTAAAAATGTTGCTCATACAAAACATTAGGGGACTATTGGGAGTTGTCTGTCTTCCGCATTCATTGACGGGAGGAGACAAACACTGGGATTGCTTGATAGCACACTAAATAGAAGCCAAGTACCAATTTGGCTTGCAACAGAAGTGATTCAACTGACCTATTTTTTACTGTGTGCATAGTTCCTTTGCTATCAATTTGTGGTATCACTACAACTGTATTGTATCTGTTTCGTAAGACTGGCAACATTGCACTATTGAATAATGTATTCTCAGTGGACATCCGGTCTATAACCCACCTGTCTATAACCCACCAGTCTATAACCCACTGCTCTATAACCCACCGGTCTATAACCCACCGGTCTATAACCCACTGATCAGAACCCAGGGAACAACTTGAGGGTTAAAAATCTCACCCAACAAATTAATTACCAACTTGGAGTTGATATATCAATATTTATCGATGTGTTTTGAGTGACGTAACACCAGCATTCAGACAAGCATCGTTGATCTCAAATTTTTGGTAGGGCAGTTACAATTAATAATATTCTTGTGTGTCATGATGTTGCAACTAACAATTGCATGAAAAATTTGAGGATTTCATCATCTGCAAAGATTATTCTGCAACCATTTAAATCGTACAATGATAATTCAGTTGCATGCTTGATTATCCCTTACTGCCACCACTAAATAAATGGACGTGTCTGTCTCATTACGTAACAACAGACACTCACACATGTTCGTGATAGTCAAGAATTCCAAATAATAATTAATCATTATTGGTACATGATAATACAAATAAATAATTATATGATAATATAAAGACGTCACTTTTACTCAAGCAACTCCAATAATCTGCACTAATCATTTACTGGTTGCCACAAAATTGTTGGTTACATGCTTGCATACCTTCTTTTCTTAGTTGATGTATTACTCTAGACCGCCGTTGATATCTATTAGAGCTGCTATTCTCACAACAACTCCAGCAGCAACACACAAGCAGCAAAGTTACAAAGGTAGTTGCAGCCAGTGACAGCGCGAACACTCCGCAAGCGATGGACAGTGGGTAACCTGTAACTAACAGACAAATTTTACAAATACAAGCTCATATACATACTTGTAGGGGTAAGAGCATTTTGACTGCCTAGTGCTCCAACATAAAGTTTATGTTGCACCAGCTCAATATAATTCTGGCTTGTGGTGGAGATTTGTGGAGTGCACAAGAGTGCTGTGCACCCCGCAATATGACTGTGCTGACTGTAGTTGGTATATAGACTTGACGTCAATTGTCGACCATGATACGAATCACTGTACTTCGGGTATGTGCAGAATTACATAGCAGCAATCAGCACAAACAGCACTATGCACTATACACATAATGATGTTGATAGCTCATGACAAGAATGCAGAATGCAGAAATGTGACAGGATTGTCCAAAAAGTCACAACTTGCTTTCTCGGAATGCGGAATCTTCGGAATGCTGCAAAGATGATGCTAAATATTTCCACTTCCTCCTTCAAACATAAAAAATAACTTTCCAAAGATGGCCACTTTCCACATAAAGTTAAATTACAACTGAGAATCTATGATGTTGGATAGATCCAAGATATTGCTAACATTAATTGCAAATGATCGGTTTTTATTAATGGCAGCTGGTCAATGAAAAGTTAACTTCAAATCAGCTAATTATTATTCATTGCCTTTTGGCATACATCCTGGCTAATGTTTCCAGTGCACTGAAGATAAGCTAATCGTGGGCATATCTGTATTATACAAAAACAGTTTTTAATTTTTTTTACAATGCGACATAATTCCGGTACAAGGAGTTTTCCTGGAATGTATTGTATAGATGCCATTCAGAGTCAGAATTTCTCGCCAATTAGCATTGAGGAACACCATCAGAGCTTTCTTCGATTTGAGATAACATTAAGATATTTTGATAAGATAAGATTTGAGATAAATATTTACTAAAAAGACAGTAAGTTTATGAAGATGTTTGGAGTTATTCCATGCTAGCAAAGGTGAGCAACTCCTACTCACAGAGCTGCCTGATTCTTTGCATACTTCCCATACCTATATAATGACTATTAAAGGGATAGTTCACATTGGAGACTATATATATGTGGTGCATTATTGCCATTACTGTGTTCTTGGTAGAATAAATTTGCCACCATATAATAGTCAATCAATGTTTCAGCTGTCGTTTGATACCTAATTTGTTAGGATTGGAC
>JAOQGN010000005.1:53540-65652 GCA_027564295.1 Himantozoum antarcticum
ATAACCAAGGACACAGTAAGTAATAATTATTAATATTGCGACCGAATATGGTTCCTGCCAGGTCCCAAATATGAAGTAGGGTTAAATCACTCAATCCCGCACTGAATCTCTTTATCTTGAAACACACCAAGACCTATATTCAATTTTCTAATTTAGACTCTTATCTCGTCTATATTTAGACCAGCTCACTTGTTATCATATATAACATTCGTATAATATGCGGATTACTGGGATAATGTCTACACGACAATACGTGTAGTCTAGCCTTGCAACCAGATCTCTGTTGATTGTATATGTGTGCTTCAATTATACCTCAGATTTCTTATTCACAGTGTGGTTCACACTAATTCACGCCAGTGCTTAGTTGATTAGCCTTGCAACGTATCACGAAAGAGCACTGTTGGTTATATATTTGTGTTCAGCCTAAGCCACGCCTGTGAAGTTATTTATTATATAAAAGCCTGTGAGTGTATAATTATAGAGTCAGTATATGGGTTATTTATGGAATATTTGGCGTGGCTGTGTCCAATCCGTTGAGTATCAATTCAGGATTCTCAATCGCACACTGCTTCGTTTTGTCCACCTTTCAGGAATTAATAATAATAATTATATTAATTTTATAGATGCCAAATCAATGTGTCCTGGATATAGATGGGAGGCTCAATCGGATGTATTATCTATACTGACTGCATGGGTACTTTGGCAGACTAAAGCGACTGAATCCGTAAACTGAGAGGAAGCTGAGAATAGATATGGATTAAGCACCGATGGTCCAAAGGTCCAGAACTGATAAATCCATTTGCTGTATAATTTTTAACTTTTATTAATTTATCTAATAAATAATATCACTTTCTTGTTTACTGTTAATCCTGAAAATAACACTATTGATTGTGTATGAAACCGTATGTGTTTTATAATTGAATAAGCGTAAGCATTGGTTAAGATTGCAATATCTCAAACTAACGGAAATTATTCTAAAATGTTAGTCAACTTAATTGACTTTTGTATCAGCTGTCTAAATTCCTATTGTACTTCTTTATATAAAAGTCTGAAAGTTCCACCAAGTCGTGGTATAACGGAACAAGATAGAATAGGACCAACAGAACGGTTTTAAAATGCTAGTCAACTTATTGACCTTTATATCGAATAATGTCAAAATCCAATTGCAATTCCTTATATGAAAGACTGAAAGTTCCCCAATTCGTGGTATAGCAGAACTAGAATAGAATGCCCAAATCCAATGAAAATTCTACTAAAACTGGAAAGTAATGAAAATACTAAAAATGTCACTAATCCAAGTGTATCCAAAAATGACTGCTAGACTAGAGAGTTATCTCCTCTCTATCTATTATGGAAGAAGATAACTCTATGACTATATAGTCCTCGGTGTTCATAAAATACTGGTATTACAAAGGCTTGCTATTGCTACTGAGCAAGAGTTCATAGGTGTTGTCGCCTCAGCGTTCCCTAAGAGAATGGAAGTAGAGAGCCCTGCTGTCTGTTGGATTGTCTGCCTTATATACTGTTGGGCATATCTGTGACCAACCAATCAGCTCTTGAATAGGTATTATTGTCCAATCACTGCATTTGATTTCTTTGACGTAATTCTGCATAAATTCCGAATGTTCTATGATCTTGCTACTTCTTGAGCTTGCAATGCTGAGTCAGGCCTTGCCTGTGGAGTCTATATCCATTATGGGTGTACTTCTCTACACGTACTGAAGCTGCTTTGTTCTAAGTGTATCTGGTATGGGTATACATCTCCACCCGTTATGAATTTTCTTGGTGCTCAGTCTAGATCTATAACTGACTGGCTATATCCATATTGATGTAGATTTATAACTGACTGGCTATATCATATAGTAACCATGGTAACCATCTCTCCATGTAACTGCATACATAGTCTGTATGATAGCTTGAGTTCTTCTTAGGTTATAGGGTTACTTCTGGTAGGGGGTTCCTGCATTCCTAATGAATAATGCTACAGGAAATATGGTTATAATAATGACATAATTGACATATTAATGGCTTATAATGATAATATTGAATGACATTCCATCTTTATATATTGGAGTTGTCTGCTTTATGCAAAGAGCACACAACTGCTATACTAAGATGTTTATATAGTTATTTCTAATTTTGTAATATTTTTATTCTCGTTTTCTCAATGGACAATCCTTCGACATTGGTTTGTGGATTTAAATAATTCAATTTTACCCGTTTTGCTTTCCCCATTCCCCCTCCGTGCCTATTTTCACTGCCCTAAAATTTGTGGCTGACAACTGCTGAAATTTGTGGCTAAAACCGGGGCTGACAAAGTTGACTGGTAGTTGTCGCACCAGAGCGTTGAGAAAGACTGCTTGACAGAAAGTTGAGCCTTACAGAGATGTGTTTCTTTCTCAGCTTTACTTCCAATTGATGACATAATTGAACAAAGTCAAACTTGGGGCAATTATCAATCATTACTTTCCTGATATTGGTATGTTTCATAGCAAAGTTTTTACATTGCTGGAATCCCTGCTCCCACTTGCAAACATATTGAAGACAAGTGAGTTAATTTTGCACAATGCATCCTTTTTGTACTCTTTCAGGGTAGTAAAGTATGAGTGGTAGACTTCTTCTTCGTCGTTGGCCAAACCAGCTGAGTAACACTCATCACATACAGTTGTAGATCTACAAACAAATCATTATCAATCGTATAAAGCTACAAATATTGGTATTTTACAGAGCAAATAATTTATCACTGGAATACTTGCTCCCATCTGCAAAGCATATTAAAGACAACGCCTTTCAAGTTTATTGTTTTTCAAATATTTTAACCAATGTCATTTTAAACTAATGACTGGCAATTTTTTTGTGTGACCACATAATTATCACCTTGATCCTGTAGCTGTATGAATGAAATAGACCTTGCACCGTCCTTTGCAAGCTGATACAAGGTGTATCTGTTTCACCGCTATGTAACTTCTCTACTTGTCAGCATTCATGTAGCAATAATGGCATAATTATTGTAGCATTAATGGACAAAGTAGCCGAAGGAAAAAATACTTCTCTGGCGGGGCCCAAAGTTGGTGGATAGTTTAGTAGCCCCTTGGAGATTCATAGCGATGGATGAAGGTACATCAGAACACAATATCACAATCAGTAGCATGTGTACAGTTCAGCGAGTAACACAGAAGTGACACAGATATTTAATGGCATATATGCAGTCATGATAGCTGGTAGCTGAGAGTCAAGTAAGTAATTAGTAAGCATATTAAGTGAATGTACATTTACATGGCAATCATTGCAATATATAAGTAGATAAGTAGATAATTGAGTATTGCAATAGTTAGGGAATTGTCCATGTAATAATCTCTGTAACAGGAGAATTTCACAGCAACCATCTAATAGAAGTCATCTGTCTACATCTGTATAGTGGTGCAGCCAAAATGTCAGGTACTCCTCCTATCAGCAAGGAAGTTATCTGTCCTCTGTTAGTGTGAGTAGGCTCTCCTCTGAGTAGGTCATTGAGGCAGGACAATTATCCTGGTTAGCGAGGCGTAAGAATGTGCATCCATAACATATTCCGCAACAATTGGAAGTTAGGGGTCTAACTTCCCAAATAACCACTCCAGGGTTATGGTGTCTTGGAATCACACAGCTGTGCAAGCACAACTGCTTGACAGTTCTCAACCCCTACTCCTTGGTCCGTCAACCCTTGAATGGTTTGAGTCAATGTATGGATTTGCCCATTGGCTCTACCTAGTGAGTTCTACATATTGTAGCCTGACCGCACTGAAATGTGATTATTGAACAGCCCTAAGGCTGACTCTCTGACCACTGCATTGAAAGTGGGCAAAAAGGTTTTGGACTAGAGGAGTCCCCATTATTTCAATTTATATCAATAATCATCCTTAATGAAGTTAAATATAATTTATTGACGCTTCAAATAAAAATGATGACTGTTCTCTATACGGGCTAACAGAAGAATGACTGGGTAAGCAAGCTACCCATCCTTATAATTGTAGTAAAGCAGTGCCAGCTGTCGGCCTATGCCGGCCAGCATAGCCAGCCGAAAAGTCGGCACTAATATAAAGCAGTATTGTTGTAACGATAGCATCCCCCGCTCCACTGACAGTGACAGTCACTTGTAAATATTAACCATATCGTTGAGCATTTAGATGTAATTGCTTATAGTATAAAATGTTATTGTATTAATTGTACATATTGTTACTTTTTCCATATTATGTCATAACCGATTCCATGTTTTTGTATCTGGCCGAATCTTGGCTACTTGTCAACTACTTTTGTCCCACTGCCAAATCTGTTTTAAGGCCGAATATTCCTCCTGTCGAATACTTTTGATTGCATGTCAAATACTATATGTTCCATTTGACCTCCTGTTTAGATACTGGTCAAATACTATATGTTCCATTGCTCATCATTACTTAGCAACCATTTGGCAGTGACTCACGTTTTTCCATATCTGGTATATAAGTAGAGCTGATTTCCATATCAGTCAGATGATCTTGGGACTCTGTACTTGACACTTGGATGCTCTCTTCTTACTACTGACGAGCCTTCTTGGTAATCGGGAAGCATTGAAATGAGAGTGTTACCATAGTCAAGGACATTGCATTGTTACTTAGATACGTGTCGCATACATGGTTAGATTTCATTGTTATCATTATTGATGCTATTTTGTGAAATAGTGTACCATTGTTCAAATTCACTAATTGCGTTGTTCCTTACTAGTAATAGTATTCGGAATAGTGAGAGATCATTGGAATTAATCACATGTTGATTCGGCAAAGACTGCTCCCGTATTAATAACCACTAATGTGCCTTCAGGAATGTCGAGTGGTTATAAGATAAGGGAATAGTATCTCCGAATATAGATAACGACAACACTGTCTTCGATAATAATAAAGAGCAAACAACTTGAATAAATAATGATGAGAGTGAATTATGATAATAGACAACTTGCAAAACCATTCGGCAATTAGCACACCTAACAAGGGAAAGAGAAGATAATTCTCCATGCAAACCTACCAATTACTGTGTTGCATTTGCTATCGAGGTTCTATAATAATATTTCAGAGAGAAGACAACTCTCAACAAAATATTATTGCAATAATATATTTATTGTGATGATATAACTAACTGAACTTAACAAGCTGTGACATTTTGCCAGCTATATATCGATTTATTTTGCAGGCATTCAGTTAAACTACATGTGATCTGCTTATTTTTAAAATCATAGAATTTTAACTTTGTGAAAGAGATTTATTGATTGACATTTATCCAGCGGAGGTTAATATCCTGGTGATGTAGACCTGTGCTGACATCGCAGCATTGATTTTAGTAGTACTTATTAACAGTATAAATTAACCTGTGCTAATCAGTAGAATCAAAAACTTAACTGCTTTGTTGTGCTATTGATTCTGCTAATGTCCCACAGATTTTCTACAAACCTCAAAGTTAATTGCGTTATAACATCCCATTATTTTAATGGCAAACTTTAGCATAATATAAAGTAATGATTGTTGATTGTGAATGCATAAGCTATAATTGGTGTCAATCTGCATTTTACCAAACAATATGTGTGGGCTTAAGATGATCATCAACTGTAAATATTATACACAATTCTCATGAGTACCCTTAAAACATAAACATTTGGAAACCAGTTGCGACATCCTCATGCTAGTGATATTAGTATATTCCATGTCACTGCGTTCCGGCTGAAACCAATTTTCAGATTTTTTTAATTTGTAAGATGGTTAGTAATACGTACCCTAGTAGTAATAATATTACTTGCCAGACATAATACATGTATATTGTTGTGGAAATCAAATCGTAGAGCTGGTTGAGGAGAACTCACTGTTTATTGAGCTCTGCCATTATTATTCCTATTGGCACAAGGATAATAATGTTTGGCGGCGTGATGTATTTCATGCAACTACGTATATATGAGCATGATATATTATATAATACATGTACGTGTATAACTATATAAATTGTAGATTCTGTTGACGTGGCTTTTGGCTATACAGATTCAGATAAATTCTTTAGTAACACTTCAGACATCGAGTATGGGGTAACAGCACCTAATACGGACTATTTGCTAACACACCGAGTGATTAATGAGCCTGGAATTATCTACTCGTGGGAGTACAGCATGTCCACTTCTGGACAAGTTGAATTTGCAGTAAGTTTTTCACATAATTTTAAATTTGCTTTTAATCACTTGTTCTGATTTTGATTTTTAATTAGTGTATGCAGTGTACACAGTTACTTGAAGCAACCAAAGTATACATAAAGTTTAAAGAAATATACATAATAAAGAATAAACATCAAGTTGTATGCTATGTGTATGTCATTTTACACACTGCGCGGTGGTTATGTCAAGGGTTACAAAATTGATAGTCTTAATCTGTCTGCCTTCCAATTCCAGGTCTTAATGGAAGTGTAATAAGCACACCTGTCCACCCTCACTCTTTGTGTGGCGCTCACCCAAAAAGTAATAGGTATTTTTTGTATATGATATTATTTCTGGTATATGATATGGAAAGAATTTCCTAAATATAATGAGAAATCTAAATTATTTCAACTGCTTAACTAGAAACTAGAAACATGTTTTAAATTTTTTACCATTTCATCCTAAATTGCTGTGTTTTCCGTCCTATAGCAACGTAGCAATCACTGTTTCCTTGATGATGCTGATAATTTCATTTTGTGATCTCTAGGTTTACAGACCTAAATGCTATGGATTTTATTGTCACAAATCTCAGAGTTGTGTGGATGACAGGGAAACGTGTACTAACACTTCTGTGGCTGATACGTTTAAGATACCATGCCCAACTGACTCGGTAAGTTGCTCTAACTCGGTTATGCCAACTAATTAGTAATCACTTTGGTGTTACTTATTTATAGGCATTGCCAGGGTTCTACCAATCACTTGGCATACACCATAGGGCATTTAGTTGCAATACATAAGTCAAGACCCCTCGACCGCCTTTCAGAGTGAGTAGCTGACTACGACAGTGGACATTGGTACCGTGGGACTTGAGCGTAGTGGATATGTAAGTACCGTGGGACTTGAGCGTAGTGGATGTGTAAGTACCGTGGGCCTTGAGCGTATAGTGGATATGTAAGTACCGTGGGACTTGAGCGTAGTGGATATGTAAGTACCGTGGGACTTGAGCGTAGTGGATATGTAAATATTTGTGTTCTGGTAACAAAACACCCGTCCTCCCTTTTCCAACAATGAAAATATAAACTTCAAACATGTTATGCTTGCAACATTTAGGTGTGGAGTTTAAGCCAGAGAGTGTGTTTGTCTAATGAAATAGTGAGTGTACCAAAGGTAATACCAGCACGCAATATGGCATACACCCTAGTAGATAATACAACATTCAATATACCTGCATCCGCTGAGATAGATCGCTCACAAATACACTATCTGGATGAAAACAGCAGAATTGAGGTTTGTACAACATGACTCTTGTGACATTGTAATTCTCTTGATTTTATATTTATTGACAATTAATTAATATAGTAATATTGTCATAGTTGCAGCGGTGGTCTGTAGGCCAGGCTGGAGTGGCCCCAGAACCTTGGGCAACGAGGCAGCTAACATGATTAGGATGGTGACGTTATTGATTGTATATTATGCTATTGCCTTTTGGCCTACTGCCTAATAGGCGATTGAATGGGTTATATATGGCACACCATGAGTCTAGTCCATGTAAGTAAGGGAACCAGTTGAATCTATTTGGGAAGATAAGTTGGATTTAAGTCCTTAACTTAAACAATACGGTTTATTCAAGATAAAGCAGTAAGTAATTAGCAAGTAAACGTCACAACTATAATAGTTGAGTCTCAGAAATTATTATGAAACTCCTCGAAAAGTTTCTCTGCATATATAAATATAATAGGATTTGAATTGGCAGGGTCAGCTTCATTTACCACATTATAATTAATAAAATAATTGGCCTGTGATTAGGTCTGCCAACACAAGAAAATATAACTGTCAACAGGTGAGAAGTGTAAAAATTCTAATTGTAGTGTGTGAACGATGTTCACATAATTATAGTGTCAAATGTTTTTTTTTACTCAAGTTGAGCAACAGAGTACACTAAAGATCCTTAGTTAGATGCATGAACCCTAGTTAGGTGCAGAAACCTTGGTTAGGTGCAGAAACCTTAGTTAGGTGCAGAAACCTTAGTTAGGTGAAGAAACCTTAGTTAGGTGTAGGAAAATTAGTTAGGTGTAGGAACCATAGTTAGATGCGGAAACCTTAGTTAGATGCAGGAACCATAGTTAGACGCAGGATATTTAGTTAGGTGCAGAAACCTTAGTTAGGTGTAGGAAAATTAGTTAGGTGTAGGAACCCTAGTTAGGTGCAGGAACGTGAGTTAGGTGCAGAAACCTTAGTTAGATGCAAGATTGTAGTTTTTCAGCTTAGTTCAAGCTTGCTGGTGTGTTTTTTTACTATATTAATAGCGGACAACATTTTATTCTCTGCGATTTTGCCTTGATTCCTTTCCTTTGCCATCTGCAAAGAAGGCAAAGCAGCCCAGCCCTATCTCAATCTCCCTTGGTCAGAATTAGTGGCTAATAAAATATGTGTATGTTTGGTCATAATATGAAATCAGTGCACAATCATCAGATGAAATCCAGATCTAGCAAAAATTTGTGCATAAGAAAATAAGTTGTATAATATTCGGTGCCATTTTATAGCAATGGGAAATATAAATATGTACATTAAATTGTCTGATCTGAAGATGCATCAAACGTTTTCTACTTTGATCATTGTATAAAGGTGAAGCCTGGAGATATAATTGGTGTATTGACACTTACGGCACAGCTACCTACTATACGTTTTCCTTCTTCTCAAGTAATTAAAAAGACAAACGTTGGCGTACAATCTCATCCAGCTACTATTGACTCTTCATATTCGAGTTGGTCAGACTATGCGTATGAGCCACTGGTCACTGCTCATATCATCAAAGGCTCTAGATACACAGTGAGTAACATAAACACTGACTATACATATTGACTATAATTCAGACATTGACGAAAACATATTCCAGGATAATTACCTGTCCGCCATGCAATTAGAGAATGTTTATTTGTGTTTGTTTGTGTGCTTTATTTCATCAACCATATTTACATCAACTCTATTGATAATCATAAGAAAATTGAACGATATTTTATGGAAAGTTAAATGACAAAAGTATCTCGCATTAGTGATGATGAGGCCCATTGCACAGTAGCACAGTAGCAAGGCTAGTAAAGGTGCTGTCCTAATGGAGGTGGCAGCACAGCATTGTACAGGTAAATGCCTTGCCCAGTAAGTGTCGTTTAAACTTGCTCCTGTAAAGCTTTTTTGAGTTAATTTGTCTGAGGTGTTTGTCTGAGGTGTTTGTCTGAGGTGTTTTGTCTGAGGTGTTTGTCTGAGGTGTTTTGGTAGATTTACAGAAATATTACTGTAATATTAAAGTACAGTAATATTGTAATAGTTTTGCCTCCACTGGAAAGGTGGAGGGAAGACTATTATGGAGCCCAGGCAATAATGGGGGAGGGGTGGAAAGGGGAGGCCAGTGGTCTGTATGTACTCTAGGGGTCGGCCAAGTCTGACCTGGGAGGGGTCGGAAGGGAAGGGCAGTCTACTGGGCTAGTAGAGGGAAAAGGGGAGGGGAACGGTTGGGCCGACACGAGCATTACAGCACGAGACAGATATATTAACAGTTAACAAGATAAATGGTTTATTATGGTCACCAAGTATAAAAACGAAATATGTGTCCCTTACAACCAGTTAAAAATAAGTGATGCCCACTGTGAGCAAAAGGCTCTATATATACTGGAACTAGTGGGTGTGGCTAGATCAGACAGGCCGACCTAACACAACATTAAAGGTGGACAATAACATCACAAGGATATAGAGAGCAAGCCTGGTGGTAAAGTATTTATAGTAACGTCCTGCAAGATCCACCAGCCTGTACATAAAAATACAAGAGCAGTACTCCAACAATTGAGCAAGGGTACAGTTACGGTATAGTACTAATAACCAGAGTGTTAGGCCCCAGGCCTTATTCAAGACCTGGGGAGAGGCAGGGGTATAAATGTATTACAATATTACTGTAATAATAGCGTTATTATATATTTTATGCAATCTGTTATTAAATTTGTATTTATTTTTTGGATATTTTCGTATGTAGTACAATTAGTTGTGGATAAGTTTGTGAGTTTGTTGTACACACACCAGTCATATAGTGCTTGTAAGTCTTGTTTATACGAGTAATTTCTGAATATGGATCTCTAGATTCCATAATGAGGTTAGTACCGTCGACATATAAAATAGGAGAGAGGTATTTTAATATTTTGCATAGATCGTTTCTCGCTAACATATTTTTAGACGAGCGTTGAACTGACAAACGAATCCTATGGGACACCACAGGTAATGTCGGAATTGGATAGTGTGATGTTAATTTTTATGAATTGTTTTCTGTTTGAAAGGTGAAATTGTTGTCAAATTTAAAATGTGCTTGATTGTTGCATGACTGTCCATGATAAAATTGTGTTTAAGGTATGTGCATGATAACTTCGTCGCCATTGTTCTACACTTACTTCACTGTGAGAACTTAATGCCAAGTAGAGTTAGTGAAAATTGAGAATGATATCAAAATTATACTATTGTAAACACAAATAAAATAGATTAAATATACTATGAAATGGCTACTACTTGTACAGCTTCATACATAGTATTCTGAAACAGCCATCTTTCTTCTGTTTTTTTGGTTACTGCTGTATTTTTGCGGGCCTCTTAAGCTTGAAGCTGTATGAGCAGCAAAAGCTGGGTGTGACGTGAAGAGCTCACCTTTGCAACAGGATGGACCGGCTGGGACTCGAACCCAGGACCTTGTGGGCCATGAGCAAGAATGTAGCCGCACGCCAGCGTGACATCATTGCTAGTGTTTGCCATGCAAATGGTTTGTCTGCTCTACTACTTGTCAATATAAGCAGGCATGGTAACACATGGAACATGTGGGGAACAGCGGCGACAAGATCACATACTACATGTATTATAATATTTATGTGTCAGACTGTGTCACACAGTTTACTTATATTTCACAGATAACCCAATCTAGGCTTTGGTGACTTGTATTTCACGTATGGCCTATTTATATTACAAAATTGTATGACCTATTATGTCTATATCATACATTGACAATTGAGCTAAATCACATGTTAACTATTACAGGTGTCCCATACCTATACAGAAGATTGTGCAACATTTGATATTAAAGTGAATGCCACTTCAGGATCCACAACTTCAAGTGTCAGCTTGCAGATTCGGCCTCTTAGTCGCCTCTCGGGTCTTGTTATTGCTGGGCCAACCAAGTATAGTAAGTAATGTTATTATTTGGATTGGTTTGCTGCATCACAAATATATAAGCCAGGGATAAAGGAAAATGAGATATGCTGTCACTGTTCGACAGTCCGAGAGTAGGGATCCAACAGCCCAGTGTCAGCAGACATTCATGGATAGCAATATTTTGCAAACAGTAATGTGCATAAAATGGAAAGTCATTGGTCATTATCGTGAGTTTCCCTATATTTATCGAAGTTCGGTATTTGGAAATAGTTGCTTCACGAATAAATTAACATTACTTGTCAGTGCTGTTGGATCAATTGTTCAACATGAGGGCATAGATGAGGACATAAGATGGGAAGTCGGACAGAGATGGGTATGTCTGCTTCATTGATGCTCTCATTTATTTTAGGTAAAACTCCATCAGGTTTACCTGTTGGTAAGTTTAATATGTGTGCAATCACTTATTAGTATTAACTGCACTGCACATCTGTAGTGCAGTGTAGTGTAGTGCATCTGCACATCTACTAATCACCAATACTATACTAATATAAATGTAGTATACTAATACTATACTAATACTATACTAATATACTATACTAATATACTATATTAATACTATACTAATATACTATACTAATATACTATACTAATACTATACTAATATACTATACTAATACTATACTAATACTATACTAATACTATACTAATACTATACTAATACTATACTAATACTATACTAATACTATACTA
>JAOQGN010000005.1:76153-98849 GCA_027564295.1 Himantozoum antarcticum
GGAGGGAGATGAAGGGGAGGGAGGGAGGGGCTGAGGGAAGAAAGGAGGGAGGGAGAAGAAGGGGAAGACAACTCTCATCCACATTCTTGGACTAGTTTCTCACCCACTATATTATTATGTTCAGTGTGATAACAAAGAGATAAGAGACGTGTCACACAGCAGTTAAGTGCTACGTAGAATGATCTATAACACCCATACTATAATATTTAATGATGTGAATATTGTCATTACCAAATAATACCGAAGTGTTAGTTGGTGCCTGGTTATTTTGCATAAACTATTGTGACACTAGTTGTACAATGAAGTATTGCTACTAGATTGTGAATAGAGTAAAACAATTCATTCAGATAGAAACGCATACTGTCAACACGCATGGCATTAATTATTTTGATAAAATCACAAACATCCTCAAAACATTGTAATCAAAGATTGATTGAAAATTGAAAAAGAAAGTGGGAGTATAACATTTAAAGTTTGATATCCATACAGCATTCCATTAGCATCATAACTCAGTCATATATTTGTCAGGAGTTGTCCTATCGCACAGTTAGCGAGGTTTTGTGTGTGGGAGTCAGAAAATAGCATCGTACTTGCGGCAACAAGTGCAAGTCTACGTTGTGGGTATATCTCATAAATGGGAAAAGAAGCTATTAACTTTATGGCTTGTCTAACTAAAACCACTGACCAACATTAACTCTATCTGGCTACGGAGGCACACCATGGATAACATCGGGCCGCCAGTCCAATTGCTATGATGCTTATGGCATGTATGAATACCAGGCTAAATAATATTAACTTCTACACAGATGTCAAGTCCAGTAGGCATTGCATAGGTTGTGGAGATGTATCTATAATAAACATGGCAAATTTACGTCATCTTCAAAGTATGTAGATGTAAAAAAAACTGGAAGACTTGTTATTGAGTAAGTTGGCTGCTGATTTCATAGAAACAAGAGTTAGTAAGGTCAAACAGTCATCTGAATTTTAATAAGTATTGAACATTGCAGACATATTTAGGATAATAATCCATGCTCAGATTTTTTAACAAAAATGAATAAATTAGCAACGAAAGATATTGGTCAAATATTCGGATCAGTGCACATAGTTTCATTAACATTCATCATCACAGGCTTAAATTAAATGGTAAACAACATGGTACATGCTTGTCAGTTTGGCAGATCAGTCTAATATTATTATAGCTGCAGATATATAAAGATTCAGTCTGACTGGTTCCCATAGCAACCATCAATGGTGGCATGTGATTTGTAAGCCTATATCTGCTTACCATGTATTTGGCAACAAAAAGCGATTTGTCATGAGAATTAGATTCATAATGCGCCAGTCTTTCGAATCAGTAAGCTGAATCCTGTGTACTTATTTTTGAGTTAATTAATTGATAGCTAAATTGAATATTTTATAGCGTGATTAAGACTAACACATTTTAGAAAATAAAGAATGAGTACTTTTGTAATGGGGCAGCCCTTCTATGGAGGTGCAGCTGATGGTGCAGTGGATTATACACATCCGTATCTAGCTAGAGGAACAGAATATTATAGAAATCCATATAGTGTATATAGCCCACCTACAGTTGACCCTACAGATCGCAGGTAAATATAAAATAGCAGCCATGATGGATGATGCAGATAACTGCTTGCAATGAAACTCAAACTGGTTTGTGATATTTTTCTTGACCAAGTTATTTTCATTAATCTAAGCTACTTCTGTTGCCTATTTTCGCAAAGATCATCATTGTTACCTCACAATGTCAATTTCTACGTCTTATGGCTAACTAGCATCTTTATTGTCTGGAGCTTTGCAGTTAGGATGGTTGCATGATTTCACGTTACACTTACCGTCTTGGGGGTTTCAGTGAGAACTCAGGATTTCAGATTGTCAGCAGACAACTCCCATATCTAACTCCCATATCTAACCTAGCTTATGTTATTTTGTTGATAATATTGCGAAGATTATGTGCATTAGATCTGGAAATTTAGGAGAATTACTATAATTGTCACCATAACAGTAGTTATTGAGATTGGTTCAGATAAATATTGACGAAATTGGTGGCAATTAATATACATACAATATTACTGATAATATAAAACATGGTAAATTATTAGTTTTATTTCATCATAATTTTATCATTATAATTAATAAACATTGAATGAAATATTGCAAAGCTTTTTCTACGTCGAATGATATACTGATAGACTGCTGCATTTTAGTCAGAATTCCTCGTATAACATTTTTATGTGGCATTTATTTCCATGAATTTATGATAATTTAAATTTAAAATGTGTACTAGACAAATAAAACAATTCCTGCGAGATAACCAAATTCTAAATTTGCATAAGTTTATTGTTTTAGTATATTAATGAGATGCAACAGCTACCACCTCACAGAGTTTATTACATAAATTTATTCACACTCGTTTGGTGATTTATCGACAGTGAATGATTGTTGTTTTACGCTATGAATTACAATTACCTTGGTTAGCCAGTTGATCGATCACCGTCGACATGGTTCCTTCCTGGAAACTAAATTACTACTCTGTAATACATCATCCTGTCTAAATGAACTATTGTGGTAAAACTCACTAAAAAGAACCTAATTAATCACAGAAAACTTTGTGGCAACTAAAATTTGAAATTATTATAGCATTGTAACTATAGGAAAGCTGTTTTCGGAAAATGAATCATTGCTACACAACTTACATGTACAATATAGTTGCCACTCTATTCTGCCCTACTTCACAGTTTGGTCGGTGAACTCAAAGTATGTAACTATATTGCTGGTCTGGGTCTGAAAACGTGGTGAGATTTTGATTCATCTGCACAGAGGACATTGATACCACTGTTCTGGGTGAATAGTGAGCTTAATGTATGATGTCCACCGGAGGCAACATCTTGGATTAGAAAACTTACTATCAATTTTCCTAGAAAACAGATTCTATATTAGGTTGACGTGATGGAGCGGATATATCATTTCACAACTAAAATTTAAGGTTTATATATTTGGCCTATTTTCTGTTTTTGAATATGCTGCCGTTTTCTCAAGATTCTGTTCCAATCTAGCCTTTTTCTTGACTAGGACATGAGTCGAGAATGTAACGACAGTCCACTCTGCCACTAATCTATTGCCACTGTTTCAACACATCACAAATATAGTCTTTAAGGGAAATACTCAAACGCATAGCGTAACTTGCTATTAGTTGTTACTTATTTGCTATCTACTGTAGGTTTACTGATGATATCACCAATACTTACCCAGCAAGCTCTATACCATCTTCCAGCAGCTATTCTATGGGATACGCTAATGCAGCAGCAATACATTCCACAGCTGCTGTCTCTCCGTCCAGCAACGGTAAGCTTGTCATTGCATTGCTATATTTGCTATAGTTACAGTTAGCTATTAGCTTGCTGGAAATACATTCCGCTCTGCAAAACGGAGTGGAGATTCCAAAGAGAAAAGGTTCAACCTGCTAGTTCTAATTTTGGCTGAATAGTCAAATTAATTTGCAACTTTCTCCTATTATTCCAACTAATTTATACAACATTTTGAGTCAATATGTAATTATATTCTTCAAATTCAAAGTTATTAAAGCTAGGATGTGTTGACGAGTCGCAATAATATTTTCAGTAATCATTCATCTTCGCTGCCGGTTTATGTCGGTTTCACGGTTTATGCTCTTGAAATTTTAGGTAGGAATGCAGTACATGTGGCTGCAGCTGCTAGGTAGTGCAGGCTAAGTTTGGCCAGAGTTTGGTACAAACCCTATTGATGATAACTCGAGCAGTTCATTGACTTTGTTGCGACCATTTTGACATTTGGTAAAAGGCTTTTACCCATCGTAAAATTAATTTAGACATAATCATATTTTACTTTACGAAACACTCTGACTTACTCTGGCTTTTGTAAACCCTGACTTGCTGATTTTTTGCCTTAGCCATTAGGTGGTGTCTGCAAAATTAAAATGTATTAATATTGCTGGTCAATAGTAATTATTAGCGATGCAAACTGTCAGCTTAAACCATCATTTTTTATTAAAATCACACCATCCACTAAATTATAGTTGCTCAGAACACAAAATGGATCCCTGGACATCAATCTAAGCTCTATGAAGTAAAGCGGGAAGACACAAGTTAGGCTTACTCAGAAACTCGTTCTCAGTTTTACATAAATATGTTTCAAGTAAAATATAATCTAGTTCCATTGAGGCACTGGCCCATAAATATGACTTTGTTTTGTATATTACTTTGTATTTGCCAGGGCTTGTTGTGGTGGAGCCAGACCCACACATTTGAAATGGTTATTCCATTTTGATAAGCTAGGCTGGGCCATCTAAGGCTTATTTGGCATGACATGAGATTCACTCGCCTAACTGGCACTCACCTAACTGGCACTCGCCTAACTGGCACTCGCCTAACTGGCACTCGCCTAACTGGCACTCGCCTAACTGGCACTCGCCTAACTGGCACTCACCAAACAGAAATCTTCCATTTACATTTGAATAATGGTGATACTTATACCCGGACTGAACACATTCTCTAAGATGTTGGAAACGGCATTCCCAGAATGAGAGACTACATTATGTTAGTGCTTGCGTGTTGCAAAGGTGGCAGTGGAAGGTTTTTCAATTACTAGTGATTAGGTTATTCTCATATTCTATGCCATGAAAGGACAATTTAAACCAGGAGTGGTTGCGTCTAGCACTCTCCCTCTGTGTAGATTAGGAAGTTAGTCTAGTTGTGGTCAAAAGGGCGGTGGTGACTGATAATTATGCAACACAAATTTTGCGGTAAATTTGCATGGAAAAGATTTTGCCCAATTAGAATAAGCGCATATTTAAGTGGAAGTTGAGAAAATTGTGTCGCCTTCAGGTTACATGAAAAGTACTGTAGATTAGAATTTTCTGGAAATAATGTCGAAATATTAAATATTACAAATACTTGATAATAATAGTGTAAGTCTAAAACGGAAGATCTATTTAAATCCTGTAATTATCAAATAATTGATTGGCACGCTGTATGTAAGATGTGATTACGTCATTGGGTAACCCAAAGATTGCAAAAGATGGATCTGCTCCACAATTCGTCCATGTATGAAACTTTGAAATCAAAATCTAATTAGCTGTTTATTGAGAAAAGTGCAGAGCTTCACAAGTGGCAATTCCTCATCAAGTGGTAGTAACATTTTACATCTAAATAATAAATATAATATAAAGTAATAATTCATGCTGATCATGACACAAAAAAACTTTTACTTGTAGTATAATTGCTGAAGTCTATACAAAAATAATTCTTGTTTTCAACAATCAGATATTATGTAGATCTAGATATTTTTTGTTTTTAAATTAATATTATAATAATTATTAGTGTAAAAGTGTTGAGCTTACATGTACATTATTGGCTGCATAAAAACTCTACCGGTATAAATTATGATAATAACAAAGGTCTGTGCCTTCATGATTTATTGTATTTGAAGCTAATATGCATTAGGAAGTATATTAAATATAAAATTCATGTAATTTTGGCAAATAGTCCTCACAATGTTGTGTATAATTATAATATCAATTAGGACTTGAATAGTTCAATGCAGTCATTAATCAGCTCTCCGCAATAATCAATCTATCAATCTTGATTATTTGCAATAAGAGACAAACGTAATAAATTATAGATGATGATACAGTTTGATAAGTTGTAGGTCTATAAATAAACTAATACAAATAAATATTTGGGGAACAATTCCTCAATAAATATTACTGAAATTAAAATTATAAAAATAATGCAATTGTTGCGGTCATTTAATCTTTATGTATATTGTGTGAGAAATGTGTCCAGACTGGCAGCGTGTACAGATATTTATTAGAAGTATCAACATATGTAATTGTCTCTGTGTTACTCAACAATCACTGCACCAGCACGTATCAGCATATGCCACTCACTACGGCAGGCCAAAGTACACCCACCACCGAGCATACCTCACACTGCCACTCCCCCTTATTAAGCTACATGTATTCATGGTATAATAACCACAAATTTATACGACTACATGACTTCACGTTATAGTAACTAACTATGGTTATAATTTGTTTGTAAATTGTATTTTATTTGATACTCGGTTAAAATAAAATTGAGAGGTGGCTGAACAAGGTTTCCTTCTTGGACAAGCGAACAAACGAACAACAATGAACCCATTTGCCACATTAGTGTCAACGCATGCAAAACCAAAGCTTGCATACACTGAAGATGTTGGGGACTGATGTTGAATGGGGAATGACGTTGGGGACATACATTTGCCATTATACCCATTTAGTGAGTAAATTATTGAGACAACGAACATCTAATGAAAGACGCATTATAACGAATAAACTACATATTATATTTCATTACTAATCTGACATTTTCTGTCAAAAATATGAATATCACTATATCGAAAATATGAAAAAGAATATCATTCTTGCAAACACTATTAATTTTATACACTATGCTCATCAAGTTTAAGCTTATGTTTGCATGTACATTGTACATGTACAAGCTTTAAGCTTGAGAGACCAATTGTCCTGTTGAATAGGGAGCAAAAGCACAGTACAGTGGCACAAAAAAATAAAATAAAACAAAAAAGCATTTTCAACATACGCGTAGTAAGACATTGAAAATATCTGACTACATGACTGTATATATGTCATAATTATAGTAAGATATTACACAATACACAATTTGAAAACCTTGTCATTGTAGTATAATACATTATGACTGAAACTGTAGCAAATTCAATTTGTAGTGAAAGTTATTAATATTTGCCTCTCAAAATCCAATTATTTAACTTCCACTGATTTTTCATCATTTAATTCTGAAACAAAATTCAATCTATAGATTGACGTTAGATTGCACAATTTTATTCAATTCCTTACAAGTTGCATGGTTGCTTTCAAATAGATTTGTCGATGATGTAACATTATAAAGTTCAAGTTGGCGTATTTTGAATTGTAAACCTTTGATTATGTGAAATGAAATATATATAAGTTCTTAGATCAATCATGTTAAGATGGTAGCCAAGGGAAAACGCAATGACCAGAATAGAGTATAAACAAATATATCATAACAACTATAATGATAGATATGATTTTTTTTCTTGAGCTTACCCGATAGCTTCGTGGTCCTAAAGGAGAGGTGTCTAATACGCCATTTGTGGACCATGACTAAGTTTGAGATCAGCCAGAGTGCTCACGCGATGTGGAGGCGTGTCCGGTTCGTACAGGGGAGCGATTAGTGATGGCATAGTAATATTATCATGACAACAAAACTAATAAAAATAATATTTTTCTCAAATACTGCTACTTGGTACACAAATTGGAAAACTTATATGCTGTAGGTTTACCCAGAGATGGTACACCAGTTACACCAACCAATGAGTCATTCAGCCCTACATCAAACTCTGGAAATCTCTCAGCAGTCATATACCCATGGATGAGGCGGATGCAAGCAACAGGTAAATATCATATTCAGAAATACAAATAATATTTATATTTACGAATTATAAATAATATTTATATTTATGAATTATAAATAAATTACATATTATATAATTTATGTCTCAGCAAATATTTTCTGAAAACTGAGAGTTCTATTGCCCAGGCTATATTCTGCTATTATTCTAACACAAGAATATCGGTTACAACAATGGGAAGAAAGTTGGACCATGTTCATACCTAACAATAATAATATAATAGTGATAATATTGTGCCCCGGGCATTTTATTTTAAGTAGTACCCATTTGCAAAGCTAATTGAGTAGAGCCCACTGCACTTCATGTGATATTATTAATAGTTAGATTGGCAAGGAGAAAAAGCCTTCAACTGGGCAAAAACCTCCAGGTCGTAAGTGAGACTCACGAGTCTTTGCAGACTCAAGCCCACATCTTAGCAATTAACTTAGGTCATTGCTGTAAAACTAAATTACTGGCAAGTGACCAACTCTGCCACTTGGACCTATTACATATATATAAACCTACAGATAAAAATGCAAAAATGTTCGTTGGGTCATTCAATGCAATGTGGATAATATCTACTCATTGCAAGCTCATTTGACTTGCCTATCGCTGTTCTCTTGTTTCCTTTATCACCAGTCTTTGACACCATTATAACATAAATACTGATTATAATAAGCCACGCAATGACTAATCCCTGTTGAGCAACAAGAACATTTTGCAAGAAAGTGTCTATTTATGGAAAATTTGTCTGAGACGCAATTAATAATAACCTGCCATAGAGATAATTTTACTCTACAAAAAATAAATGTTTCTGTTTCTCAAAAAAAAAGCAATGATTTCCACAGGATGTACCATAATTATATTATTGGTATTAATCCTCACTGACATGGCCTCGGCTTGCCTCCACATCCTGTGAACACTCTTGTTCACTCAAACTTAGTGGTCGTGGTCCTCAAATGGCGTATTAGTCGCTTCACCCCTTAGGACGACGACTCACCAGGAAGGATAAAGGAAAACATTTTTTTTGGTTCTTGTGCCATTGAATTAACTTACTAGTATATTCGACGTTATGCATGTATTCCATTTTTCAATCAATGCCGCTGTAGAGGTGGATGATCAAAAACTCAACCTTGCCTTGCTTCATTTTTTTTTTAAATTACAAAATATTAATTAATAAGTAAATTATGTGAAAATTATAATTGCTAACATGGACACCATGAACTCACTGCATGAGCACAAATGCTTTGCCAAATCGATGGCGATGTTTTTATCAGACATTAGTAAACAGCATGCCACTGCGTGTGAATTTGAAATTTGTGGATTCACTTGTCATCTAGTATATATAAATTTGGCATGCAATTGTAAAATATCGAGTGGCATCCATTTATTACAGTACAATATAAACCTCACAACGTCGAGGTCCTTGTATCACCCAGGACCATATCCTATCTAACAGCTAATCATAGGTTCATAGTCATTCAAGTCCAAGTGTCAATACTTGTAATACTTTTTCAAAAGCCATATTATTTAGTAAAATATCTTTGGAATTTCAGTATTATAATTTCCTCATCCTACACAACATCTAGAAATAATAATATTGCACATTGTGTCATTATGACACCTATCAATAAGGCCTATATATATCTATAATTTTCATGTATGGCCATTATATACCAAGAAGTTTTGAAGATGATTATTTGATTGTTAGATGAATAATATTACATAAGCTTGTCTCACAAACGAAGATATCAAAAGAGAAACTATTCACGTGGAGATAAAATGGTGACTTTGTCCATTAATTGTCCAGATAACAAAACATCACAAGTGCCTGTCCTGTGTTCTCTTCAATTATTTTACAGTTTTGTGCTAATGAAAGCATGACTGACTCAATTTGTAATTAAAACTTCATTTAGCTGTGATAAATTACGATGGACTGTTTTATTCATGGTTATAATTAATGTAATTAGAGCATAGCGCACTCTGTTCCATTCAACAAGATGCAATTCTTATATATATTCTCTCATTACTCATTCTACATAACATGCAATAGTAATAGTGAAATCATCAAATAACAGAAAATTCTCAGATGAACTGATTACATCAAAACAGCTTTTGTAGGTCAACCTGGAGATTAAGTATCTAATTGTGGTCATCAACTAACAAGCAATTGGATTCGTTTAATTATTACTTTTTTGTTAGGCTGATAGCAATATAGAATATTTTACTGGAGTTTTCCAAATAGAATAATTTGGATAAATAAATTAAAATTGCTGAGTCACATATTATTAGCCAATGATTTCAAGTGTTGACAGAGTTAGCTTGAGGGCCTGATCTGACCCTTGTCCGTGTTGTCAGGCTTTTAGGAGCGAATCTGGATAAAATTATGTATCTTTTAATTAATTTGTTGCTGCATAAAAGAGCAGTTCGCTTTATCTAACTGTCTAAGTCAATACTCAATAACCAGTGCCATGAGACAAACATCCTGTCATTGTTGGTGTCCGGCAATTAGTTGCCTATATTTTCAAAAGTTAGATTTTTCTCCAGAAGATCATAAAAATTGTATTGAAAGGAACAAAATTAAATATTATTCAAACAACAACTCGATTAAATATTCCAGTTGTTCCAGTGGTAAGCTGCCCATTATTAAAATGTTTATAGTAGCGTTTGACTCAATTATATTTTTATCTGACTTAGTTCAGCAACATTTCATTATATTTATCTTTAGTTGGCTTATCATCCATGTGTTGAAACATCAGCTAACTGATACCAGTGTTAATCTGCATCATTAAATCTAAAAGTACTCGCTTGTCCTTGTCTTTAGTCCTTGCGGGCGACAGACTGCTTCTGACAGGCTACCAAAGTTCAACGCACTGACGACAATATTGACAACTATACCAGGATTTCAAATAAAGATGGTTATTAATAAAAATTATACGGACTATTATTATTGTTTTTTTGCAAACCTAGAGAATTCAAGGCACCCTTTTCTCTATTATATTTCGTAACAGTGTCAGTTTGTCGTATGGCCATCCAGGCTGACACTAGAGAGTTATTATTTACAAATTAATCTATTCAACTGGTTGGGTATATTACACCGGCCTTCCGAAAATCCTAAAGGCTATTATTCAAATGATTTCCTATTCAAAGGCTGATGTGTGGCCAATCATAAAAAAGTAATTAATAAAAATTACCACGCAGCATACATGTGTATTATAACTCTCTTTCATCTTTTTCTGTAGCTACTGGCTTTGACGGTGACAATAAAAGAACAAGAACAGCATACACTCGTCAGCAGGTCTTAGAATTGGAGAAAGAATTCCATTACAACAGATATCTCACCAGAAGAAGACGTATTGAAATAGCTCATACACTCAGCCTTAGCGAAAGACAAATTAAAATTTGGTTTCAAAATCGTCGAATGAAATGGAAGAAAGATCACAAACTATCAAGCTCCAAAGGACGTTTACCTGAAATTAAAAGTCAAAGTTCAACTGGGACAGAAATAGAAAATGAAGTATCAGATGAAGATTCCTTGTCATGATCAGTGGTCTAATGCTGTTAAACATGTCCATCATTTATTGATTGCTTATGTTTTATTACAAGTAGTTCTGGTTGAGATATCAACTACCCAATTTATAGCATCTGACAGTTCAAAAAGATTGACTGGAATGGTGATTATGTAATATTTGTATTCTGAAGTATACAGTGTACACGCTGTACACATACTCATCCTGCTCGTACCAAAGATCTCATCAATATTTACAGTCTTCCAATTCCGAGAGTAGTTGTTGGCTGCAATTTAGATAACGGCAGCATTGACTGAGGACTTTTATAAGCGATTCGCTATTAATGGCTATCAGTTAGATAGCACCAATGTAGTCTCCGCTTTATCAGCTAACGATCAGAAGATTATTTGAGGCTTCAGGGTTTATTTCAAGTAATTGTTCAGGGATATATAATATTATAATATAATATTTATGTTTTGGTTTTTCCTGTCATAATTATATTAGAACTAGACTCACTGTTGCTCTGCCAAAGATTTTCGTTTTTTAAATTTTATATAATATATTATTACCATTATTACTATTATTCAAACATATTATTTTTGCTTTTGCTGTCCATTGTAAATATTGAGGAGTCTGTAATTGTACATACATAGAGTCGTAAAATATCCCATTTAATTAATTTGACTTTGTAAATAAACTATTGCCATAGTGATTTGCTATGATGATATAATAATATATTTATAACACGAGTGAAGGAACCTGAATATTTAATTTATTTTGTAGTCATGCTTATTTTCTGAATTGCATAGAAATAATCTCATGATCTTTTCACAAATTATAAAGGCCTCAAATATCCTTTCATATGGTAATGCAAAAAAGCAAGCATTGTGACTTGAGATGCAAGTAGGTCTAGATGCAAGACCAAAATATGCTGGTTTCCCACAGCATTATGGTGCAACAGTTTAACCAACTACTAGGAACTCTGGTCTCGAGATGGTAGCTTAGGTTAATCATGTAAAAGCTTTTTGTTAAAAACTACCTGAACCACATTTCCACTGATATCTTACCACATTTCCACTGATATCTCACACTCTGTAGCTAGAGCTAGCCCACCCAGTTTTCATGCATTATGCATGTAACAATAACATACATAACAATAATATGGTTATGTATATTATAGTTATGTAATAAACCCATTATACCTCTATTATAATAGGTATAATTGTCTTCATTAACCAACTCTTCTGCATTCTAATGTTGGTGGGTGAAAAACACTAGTTGAATATTCTAATGTTTCACCCATAAATTTAATACAGACACAGATTTACTATTATTATTATGTCTATGCTTTCACCAGACAGCTGCTGGCAATTCACCTGTGCTATTATTACTAGCTATGAGTAGGTCTATATGTAACTGAGGATGTTGTGAAAATGGTTGACATAGATTACCAGGGGTTACCAGCGATAAATTTGATTGTTAGCTGGGACAAAGCACAGCTATTTCGGTTCTCTAGGATTCCAACCAACGCAGTGTCAACAAACAGAGTTCATAAGACATTAATCTTACACATTAGTGAGTTTCCTGTTTTACTTAGTAATTTGTGATGCATTATTCGACTATTGTAGCTTAAGCTATGGCAACTACTCAAACCCTTTGCAGCGTATATACATCTCACAAATATGACAACCTATTTATAGATATTTCACTATAGCAATTACTTTGGCGCACATTGCCCGCTATGGTGATGCTATGTGAGCAGCTGAGCACAATAATCTGTGACATAATGCACATTATTTGCTACATATAAACTTAACTCATTTGATTTATTAATTAGTTATTTATTAACTTATATTATTAAACTTCATGTTATTTTATCCATTAATAAGATAAGGATAAAGTAACATAACTACTGAATGAGTTCTCTCTATATATACAAACAATCCAAAGCGGTAAGCTTTCAAGCCAGGGCATAACGTAATGTATGATTATTGCAACAGTTTGGCTGCTATTGTTTAGGCTGTAGAAAACTTTCTGCTGATATATTCAACTAATTTGCTAGTTATGAATAAACAAGAAGTAAAAATGTCTGCTGTTTCACGTTTTTCGTTAGTGGCATAGCTGTTCTGGCAAAAAAACTTATAAATTCTTAAATGCTCCAAAATGGCATTATATTTTTACGTTACGTCATCATACTATGCTGCGGGGTACATTGGTCAGATTTTTATTCGTAATAAGTTCGTTGCATATTTCCCAGCACATATCCGAATTTTCTAAAGACTGTGACTATTACTTTGGTGTCAACATAGTTTCAAAGGTAGTATAAATTTTTCATATGAAGTTGTCTCCCTTGCCGCCTTGTGATTCCTGTCTTGAGCACAGAATATGAAAATATAAGGTCTCAGCTTCAAAGTCATGCATAATTCAGCCGTCAGTAACTCGGACCCTATTTTGACCTTCGGATACCCGACTAATAGCTGCCAGCCTGTGATACTGCAGGAGTTCTATCAATTGGCAATAGCATGGGTTGTGCCATCTTACCACCTCCCATATAGGCCTACTCATGTACGCTTTATTTCCATAATTATACTTTCAAGTCATGTAGCCAAGTCCAAAACACTGGAATAATAAATATAGTGTACCTCTGTAATACCATCTGCATATAATCTATATATCATATCATATCATCATGTAATACCCATGTATACTCTGTATTATATTTATATAGTATATTTATATACATTGTATATATTACATGTATAATATAATGTATAGAGCTATTATTTCAATGTTAATGATTATTTCGATAATTATTGTTCATACTACGTGTATACTATAATTGAGGTATGAGCATTGTTCGTACTTCATTCATTCGGCCATAACCCCTTCTCAAACCTGGTTGATAATTAGGAGGGTTGGGTGATGGGTAAACTTTTTATCTCTGTAAAGATGCTTAGTCAAAGAAGTGGCACCAAATGATCTACTATTACTATACCAAGAGGAGGATTCCAGGGCTCAAGGAGATGTTCATCTTGGAAGCTTCTGGAATGAATAGAGACATCAGTCTCGTTGTGGATCCACTAAACACTCAGAACATTGTTATACAATTATTATAAAAGCAAAAAAAACACATAGAAAGAATGCAGAA
Source organism: Himantozoum antarcticum (assembly GCA_027564295.1). Lineage (NCBI taxonomy): Eukaryota > Metazoa > Bryozoa > Gymnolaemata > Cheilostomatida > Bugulidae > Himantozoum > Himantozoum antarcticum. The sequence goes on from JAOQGN010000005.1 coordinate 90,299, forward strand.
CAACATGAAAAGCTATAAATATTGGTTCAATAAATACAATTTATAAATTAACATGAATATTGAATCATGAATTATGAATTATGAATTGTGAAATGTGAATTATGAATTATGAATAATGCGTCTATAATTTGTAATAATATATATTTGTCATAATTAAGGTTAATTAGTGTAAATCGGAGGGAAATTAAATAGCATGGGTAATCTGTGTCAGATTTCAGATAAATTGCTTATTAAAAATAAATGCTAAATGTAGCATTCTTTCGAAACTTTTATAAGTTGGAAATGAAGCTTTTAAACCAAGAACTTTGCAATAATATTATTAATTATTGTACTGGTGGATGATTAATAAGTGAAATTGTGAGAATAATAATATAACAACTAATCTGTTGCTGTAAGTCGGTCATTACTCCCACAAATTTGATATCCCGCTTGGGTATCTCAAAAACTGTTTAGAAATGAATAATTAACTTTGGCTAAATTTGAATGAGAAGAATAGCTTATAGAATCTCAAGATTGCCCAACTTACGTTCCAGATCAAAGTTATCTCTCCTGCTTTTGCACAGGACTGGAGAGAATTTTCTAGTTTTCTGTTTGTACACCTATCGTGGTATATCCTGCAAAGTTTATTATCAACTGTCAGATCATAATTTCTTTTTGACTTTTTGCTCATTTCTGCACAATTCCCGTTAGGAATGACCTCCAGGTAATTGATGCAATACCATGCCAGGTATATTATATTGGGCAATGACTAGATGCTTTCAAGGTTCAACACCGTATATGGGACACAGTGATACACAGTTTCAGGATACAACCGATTGTCTGATGTATAGATTATTTCTTGTCACTCCTGTATGTGACTAAGCCTGTATGTAAGAGATTTCACCAGGATATATTTATAGATATCCCCAGTATAGATATTAGATAGACCCAGTATGATACTAGATAGTCCCAGTATAGATGCAGGATGGCCCTGTGAACCAAGATAGCCATTTATCATTTTATAATTGAAAGGGATTTTATATTACAAAGAAAGGTCTGATATCTTTCGTCAGTTTGTATGGACTACTATATTTATAAAAATCTTCTTATCTGACATGACATGACGGGATAGCTGTATGTTTTACCCCGCCACCTCTTCTCTGACATTGGTAGCTGTATGTTCTACCCCGCCACCTCTTCTCTGACTATCCTGGCTCTCTTCGATGGCTAGCTGGTGGAACTAAAGTAGGCTATTGCTTTTTTTACCTTCCGAGAAAGAGCAGATTTTAGCTGGCAGTTTCTTGATTGTAGTATTTCACAACAACCAATAAATTTATTATAAATTATATTCACTTTCATATTCAGTCATTAATGATGAAGATCAGTAATTAATATGATAAATGAAGTGTAGGTTATAAGACAGTGAGGTTAGAAATGGCCATTACATTACTTGGAGCGTGTTGTAATGTTAATACAAATAAAGCCTTTCCATTGTGCAGTGCAGTGGCCAGTGGCCTGTGGTGGGAGTTCATCTTGTGGTACTACCATAACAAATAACTAGCTGACAATAAATTATTATTATTATTATAGAAAACAATCTTTTTAATATGCCTTAATAGGCATTTTCGGAAAAGGTGAATGTTCGAATTAATATATTTAATATTAAAAATATTATACATAATCAAAAATAATCCAAGAACTCCATAATCCGACGCATTCAAAGAACGGCCAGTTTATTGTACTTGAGCAAGAAAACAAAGCTAAAACTTTCTAAACCTGCACATACTCTCTCCAAACACAGAATCTTCTAACCGTCACAGGTCGGTGTGTTTTTTCGACAGATAGCGACACGTGAGCCCATTTGATACTCTATTTGCTAAAAAAGGTTAGCAAATAGCAAGCCTTCCGGAAACACAGCAATGTGCGATGTAGAGTAGTTATGATTTTCTGTAACACCGTTCAGTTTCATTTGAAGTTTGTCAATTAAATATATATATAATTTTTACAATAAATTGGACATTTTTATAGCATTGCGTACTAGCAATTCATATCTTCTCCACTCTCCTCCCCTTTTCTCCAGAATGTGGCTGTTTTCCGAAAATGCCAAATATTTATTGTATATAATATGAAATATCGATTTTATTAAACATAATTATTTTTATATTATTATTCAAATTAAATTTGTGAGAAAATGAAGTATGCATTCCGGGCGGATCCAGAGTTGGGTAATGGTTGACTCGTAAAGTATGATTTCAATGATTTTTGATAATTTTTGTTAATAGCAGTTTACGCAGTTATTGGGGAAAGCACTCCCACAGATAGCAAGCAAAGCTCCAGCATTATTTACAGTCAATGAATATAGATCAAAGTCTAGGCATACACCAGTTTTGGAATTAGAATTATAATGCATAATATGATAATCATAACAATTTGAAACTTGAACAGAGAAAGTTACTGAAAATTTTAAACAAATTTATATTATTTGATTTTTGTATATTTACGTTTTATAATCTGGTACCGCTGAACGATTGTTGTTGTGTGGTATTCCTGGACAGCACAAGTCAAAGTGGCTTGCAGATTGAGTAAGGGAAGGAATCCAGAAGCCGGTGGCCCCACAAAACAAAGCTTTTTTCGTGGGATGGCATACATAACAGCTTCTTCTAGCAGACCACCCCGGTAAAATTATCACAATATTAGGGAATTTTATGCTTTTTCAACAAAGACAGTTTTTACGCGACAGTACCGCATTCCGATGATAGACCAGTGGACTAACATTGCAGGGTCACTTAACGAAATTGCTTCACGATGGCGATTGATCCTTCCCATAATTTCGTTCCGAATCATTCCTTGATCTACTTGCTTCGCCACCACACCCTCCCCAATCGAAATATAGGTAACGTTTTTTTATTGCTATCCATGTAACTATAATTTTGTATTGTCCGTGTGACCATTTTTCATCATTGAAGAAGCAAATACAATAATATTCTCACTACTATACCAGGACTAACACTCCCTACATGACCCGGACAAGCCTCCACATCCCGTGAGCGATCTTGCTAATTCAAACGCTCTAGAACCATGATGCTATCAGGTAAGCTCAGTAAATAACAATGATCACAATTTTATGCAACTTTCTGCCATAATTATTAGCTACTTTTTGGGACAAAGGACAGCCTAACTTCCAGACAAATGGTGAAGCTTTTAAAAACAACAGCCATGGTAGACAGTTAACTATGGTAAACTCAGTGGGACCTTAGAGACAACAGCCATGGTAGACAGTTAACTATGGTAAACTCAGTGGGAACTTAGAAACAACAGCCATGGTAGACAGTTAACTATGGTAAACTCAGTGGGAACTTAGAGACAACAGCCATGGTAGACAGTTAACTATGGTAAACTCAGTGGGAACTTAGAAAATCGCTGAGCTATTGAGTGGCTTTAATTAGGGTAACAAAACTTGCAGAACAGTAAACTCATGGTTGTCTTGTCGTTAATATAAACTTTTTGACGTTCAACAGGAGGTATGTAAAACCTATGCACAGTGACAGCCTTTCATACAGTAGTTTTTTCTATCTGAAAAATGTGTATTCATTCAAATGAATTCGTTAAAAAACGTATTCACAAAGGAAAATTTATTGAAAATACCGTTTACCAATTTTTATAATTATTATTATTATAATGTTGTGCTATTGCAACACAATGATTCACAACTAGATAATAATGTAAAAATTATAATAACAACAATATAATTATAAAAGAATATTATAATTATGAATAATAGTTATTATGATTTCAAAATTAGGTTGCATGAGCTATATAGGTCCCAGTGATCATTCAAAGCAGCTGATTAAAGAAGTTAAGTCAGGTCAGTGTCTTAGTGATACCATTACGCACTCTTAACTGCATAATGTACATGTATAATTGCATATATTACAACATGGTGTTGTGCATTATTAACCTCTTCATCATTAGTTGTGTTACGATACCTTTTTGCTAAAATAGACTATAAATATCAAACCAGTTTATCTTGTCAAAAACAAATGTTATATAGCGGTTTGTCACAATCAATTTAAAGGTACATAAATAAATTGTAATAAATAAAAAAGTTATTATCTCATATGTTAGCATCAGCTTCATCAGAACTCAGCAATAACCGATGTTATTGCTGAGTTCTGCTTCACCCCATAAGCCACATTGCTATATGTGACTTATGGGGTGAAGCAGACCTGTGTGATTAGGGAGCGTATTATTGTTGTATTTAGCCAGACTTATCATATTATATATCTTCTGATGCAAGATTCCTTATCACAATCCAGAAATAAATCAAATTATTATCGATAGATGGTGGATAGTTAGCAAGACAAACTGGATCTGTAGCCCAATATGTACTGACAAACAAGTGGAATAATATGGCTAGAATATAATAAACCTAGAATATGTGTTAGTTGATTAAAGCAGAATATATCCTTCTTAGTCATAGCATTCTATAGCGAGGTACTATGGTTACCCAAGTCATTAATTAATCTTAACCTACGTAAGCCACTCAGGTGACAGACTATTCCTCATGAAAATGTCAACCGCAAAGCTAAAAATTTCCTATCAGCTAGCTTTGCTAAATTACCATAGACCGCAAAGACTGATTAATAGCCATTCAATTCTTCACACAACGGCTTCACACATCACCATTGATATCCAGTAACAAAGGTGTCTGAATAATTGTCTATTACAAGTGCAGAGATAATAATATTATATTACTTCAGTCCAATAAGCATTGCTATGTATAGTCTTAATAATCACTTGGCATCTAATCAGCTATTCAGTTCCTATCACACTGCCAATGGTGATAGAGAGTACAACGAAGACATACACCTCATCTTTTGTTTTATAGCAAATAAAAAAATATCTCTTTTAAGTTCTATAATAATTATCTATCCAAAACAAGGTATTTGATTATAGACAACATTCATCCACATGGAGTGTTCATAATTCCGTTTTCAATGTTATGGTATCAAATTATTTTATTATCAATTAACAACTAGGCCCAAGATGATTGGCTAACCAATTTGGAAACATATATATGAATTTTTTTTTTATTATTACTTTTTGCTACATGATGTAATAATTAACAAACTAACTATAATAACAACATTGCACACACTACTTCTCACTTTAGAGTTATACCAAAGTACAATCCCCATGCAATGACCTCCCCATACAATCCCCATGCAATGACCTCTGCATTATTGCACCAGGAACATGTCTTGAACAATTCAAATATTTGGGCTGTCAATGGTGAGAGACTTTATAATTCTCGTCTTCAAACTTCCCGAACAATTTGCTAACAAAATAACCAGGTGGCCTTCACATCAAGAGAAAGCAACTCTCTAATTTATATTAGAGAGTTTAATATTAGTAAATTTAATAATAATCTTTAGAGAGCTGTTTTTTCTCATTTATTGTTTTGCTACATGTGCTTTTCTCCCGATCTGTTCAACTAAATATACTGATGCTGGGGTCGATGCTGCAAATTGAAGTAATTAATTTTTTTTACACTGTTGGTTATGCTGCCTTGACAGGTAGTTTTCCAATACATCATGTTTTGGCAAAAAATATCTGCAAACCTACATGGTTGTATAAATATAATAATTACCTGAATAAATTAAGTTTTAATACAAAACAATCTATCATTGATTGATTGACTTGCATAGACCAAACAATATGCTAGACCACATTAATATACAGGCAATATTTCTGTAGGCCTACCATATAGACTATATTGTAATTCCATAGGCCCACTGTATAGGCAATATCTCTACCAATGCCAGAAAATATAGCATAGGCATTCTAGGTGTATGTGCAACTATGTCATGAAGTAGCCAAGCTGTCACCAGAATATATTGTAGCAATAATATCCTAAATCAATTTTGGAACATTATATTTTTAGGTAAACAGCGTTTTGAAACATAAAATTTTGATTATATACGTAATCTTTCATGCAATTAATCTTTTTTCACAATAAATTTATCGGCTACGTACAAATTTGCTCTGACAGGTCATGCAATATATTATAATTATATAATTATAACAATATGGTGTATTGCTTAGCTAGTCATAATTGAAGGTTCTGTCATTATAACTTTAACTGTGTTAAAGTGTCCATCGTTATCACAAATCATGGTACTCAAACTATTCGTGCATCAATACATTTTACATATCAATATTAATTTTATTTTTACATAGCTAGGTGGTGCAAGGTAAAGAAGGGACGGAGACACTAAATTTATACACAGTAATACTTTCTTTGCCTCCATATTTTTATGCATGACAGGGGAAAGGGCAAGGACCCATCCCCATAGATTGACCTGTGGGTACATAAATTAATTTTCATCACATTTGTGGTTTTTTTTTTAACAGAGCTAACACCCCATGGAATAATGAGAGAACATGAACATAGTTGGGTGTGTTCCAACATTTTAAGGTGTTACCAACATATTTTGCAGGGTTCCCGAAAATGGTTAGTCTAAGTAGCTTTGTTGACACGTCAGAGATGCATATTCAGACGCAAGGAATAATTAAATAAAATTCAAAGAAAGAAGCTCTAATTATCTTTGATTGCTGGGTAAAGTACAAAAGAGCTTGAAAAATAATATTTACATTTTTTGTTGATAGTCAAGAATTCCAATGTATAGCTTGGTGCCAGCCAGCAATGACATTTTTATATATAATTGACAGATAGCCAAGAGAATACCAATCAAACTTTCAATGGATCTGTTGGCAATCGTATCACCACAGAAATACTGTGCAATCAACTGGGGAGAATGGTTTGACAATGCACACCCTCAATGAACTTTTAGAAATTTCCCATTTTTTTGCCATGCAATTCATATTTATGCACTATCATTATGACAAAATAGATATAGGCTATCTCCCAAATTGTGGTGGATTTGTCTCTCATGGTTATTCTATGTCGATTCTCCTTCAAGTCAATGGCTCACACTGTTAATAACATCACAGATGACAACCTATGAAGAAGGCCATCTCTTAACTATGCTCTCGGAGACCCTAACTGAGGCTGTTGTACATCGCTATGAGCTCGAGCTGCCTTCACATCAGAAGCTTAAACATTTACATTCATCTATGGTTACTCATCGGAGTACATTTACAGCTTTGTGTCCATGGACATGGCTATTATGATTGAATGCTGTTCAAATGTTCAAAGGCACTTTCATTGATACTGTAAATATTCTTGGATATTCTCAATCATTAGACAACATCACCATTGATGTAATGCTGTACATTCTACAGGGAGTAATAGACAATATTTACACTGTGGGCACTCCGGCCAGAAGTCAGTGCTTATTCTTTATTATAATTGTGCATCTCTATAACTGCATCTGCTATTGAACAGAATATAGAAGGTTGGCCTGCTTGAGCTTTAGCCTTTGCGAAGTGGGCCTACCAACAGTAAGGTAAATGTGAATTGACTGGCAGCAGCACACAACAGTAGTTTCATATCTGCAATGACATGCCTACATGTACACAACACAATAAAATAGATGACTGCTGGTTAGATCATTAACAGATGCCTGGAAAATGACATGGTTATGTATGTTACACAATATTGCATGTTATCCCGCGACGGGAGGCGAACGGAGCGAGCCGTTAGTCGTTCTATGATAACAAATGCACATACTACTAAATACAAAAAAAGCAGTCTGGATATCAGATGCACTTAGCCTATTTCCGTTGATGACAGGAGACTGTTTGTGCGAACGTACCAGCTGCTAGGCATAGCATTTATTGCATAAATCACAACCTGTACAGAAACTACAAAACTTACGGTAACTTTCCAAAATTATTTCTTACTATCGACAACACACACTCTATATGGTGTAGACTGTGATCAATGCATTGACGATACTTATCCACAAACGTTTCAATATGTGTATCTATGTCTCTCATCGTGATCTCTGCCTCGTCATCGTTGGTGTTGGCCCCTGCACAACGGTCTAAGAACTCATTCTACTTTCTTCCAAATAATTTTCATATCTCCCTTGCCATGAGAACATCAATTATTTAGGCTGTGATAGCAACGTTTCTAATTCACTTATACTAGGTTCTAAAGGTTGGCGATATCATTTATATGGCGACGTGTTTCCACAGTCTATGGCATAGTAACAATATACAAGCGAATTAGCTGAATCCCATCGTGAAAGTGATCAGTAGCTATTCAATTTATTTTCTTATTGTCAGTCATTTGTGTTTGGTTCTATGCGTTTCTGCGCAATAATTGTCATACACAAACATGGTGTTGTTATTTATACCTTTCCAACCATGATTGCAATGCTTTGTATAGTCTTATTATATGCCGCTATTTTAACTACACTATAAACATTTTCACACGAAATTGCATACTAAAGTAATTTCATGTCTACTAAGATATTCCGCTAAATAAATTGCGGTGTATGGACATTTCGAAACTGCCATTTGGAAACTGACTGTTAACATTAGTACATGTAGTATAAGTTCGGGCTTTTGACTCCCATTGTGTACTAAGAATCTTGGAGTGGTT
>JAOQGN010000005.1:98949-109559 GCA_027564295.1 Himantozoum antarcticum
AAGATTTCTAGCCATTAAGTCATCTGTCCGCTATATACTATCTACCTATTAAATACGGACTAATCATTTTAGAAACAATCACTCACTCACGAGACAGAAAAATTACACAATACAGGATATAGTATAGCTGCTACTGCTATGCAGTTATTGGCTGTATTGAGAAAATCAGCACACCGTATAATATTATACAGAAATTAATGGCAATAATGTTGCTGCACTGGTAACAATGCTGAAGTGGGAGTGAGGCGCAGGACTGACGGTCTTTGAAATAACAAGTGATCCAGAAAAGAATGTAGACGGAGAAGTGGTCTTCTTCATCGAAATTGAGTTAGCTCTCCAAACTCCAACTATGCTATGTTGAAAAACACCAATACTGCACTAAATAGCATACTGGGCAATTGGATTTTGATCGACTGGGTGTACGATTTAATTGTTCGGTTTGCGTCCATGTGCGCATGCTATTTTTAAAGGTCAATAAAACAAAAACCCTCATGCGCGCCTGTTACAAACACTAGTAAATGCAAAAGCAAAAGTCTACTCACGCTATGTGTAATGGATCATAACCTTGTGCAACTGGACCATTATAAAATATTATTATTGGCACTCGCGGGCCTCCAAACCAAACTTTATAACTATAACTAAAAATGATGTCTAGCTAACATCCACATGCATTTTTTTGACAACTTTATAGTATTTATATTTATGCATAAAAAACATAATTCTTTGCGTGATCGGATTTAAAAATTACTAGCGCTACCCAAATATAATTTTTGTTGGAAAACAAAACAACTTTGTACTCATGGGTAGTAGAAAACATCTTAAAAAGCATCTTTTGTTTTCCTTCACATAACTTTTGAACTCCATAAAATGAAAACTGGCAAAACAAAATGCCTTGCTTACTTCCATGTGTAGGTGAAAAATGTGAACATAGACCTAACGTAGTTTGAGTTAGTCGTAGTCAAATAGGCTAGCAATGCTTGTCTTGCCTAGCAATGCTGTTGCACAGAATGGGCCTCATCATAAATTAATTCTTTCTTTTGTTCAATGATTCGATGAAAATGATACAAACAAATAATACAATTTTTTTCTTAGCTTTTTCCCCTCGTTCATTTGTTGGTCACAATATATAATTAGACACCAATCCAACAAGGCAACAAGCAAAATCCAAGAAACACATCAATAAGTTATCAAAAAGTCACAGCAGTGTGGACAATGCTGCTAGGTATATACTCATGTGGTAGTGACTATAATACATGTATTATGTTGTCATATTTATTGGTATAGTGTACATTCAAAACTAACATAATGTAACCATATTGTGCCAAACACTCCATGATGGCAAGTGATGACACTTCCGACCTTTATCCTATAACTTTAACTGACCTATAACTTTAACTGACAAGTCTTGATGATAAATATAATGATCATAACAATGGCATTGGGAACAATGGGAATACACTAAGTTAGCAGCAACTACAATGTAGGTCACATGATCAAATCTGATTATGGCGGATGAATATATCAATAGCAAATGTCTAATTTTCCATACATATGGGGCCAACTAGCCACTTAGAATAGCAAAATTGCATGTTTAACTCATCTCTGAAGATAATGCAATGCTTACAGAACTATTATAATTAACACAATAAAGCTGTTGAAAATTAACGGTGAGCAGTGATTTTTTGATGCGGAGGGAAATGCTAAACAATAGGTTGTAAGGCAACAGTGAAAATGAACAGGTGCTTGTCAGAGGCTTTATATTACAGTTAGTAGTTCTAGTTCATCAATTTGCTTGTGAAGCTAATCGGACTGTATAGTACAATATTAGTGGATTTAGGATAGGTGTTATCGGGATAGCAACTGATCTGAAGAACCAATACATCCATATGATAAGGACAGTATCACAATAAGTGATTGAATTGAAGCTACACACAATAGAAGAGACACTATACTATAGAAGAAGAGACCAACAATACAGGCTTACTAGATGATACTGTCGTAATAAACTGCTGGTCTTCATCTCTCAGCAGATCAGCCATAGATTGAGTGGTTCAAGTCGTTATATATTATAATTATATCGCTGCCCTCAAGGATATATTTACTGCACATTCTGTGCTTGCTAACAACTACGGCCAAGGTAACAATCACAGAACAATGACCACGTCTGGTTCTCGTTACAACCTACAGATATGGGTTGTTTGAATGCAAAGCTAGTGCCAGGGGTTGACCCTGATGATGGACCACTTCCAGAGCCTGTATATACTGGTGTCAGCTCCAAGGCAATTGACAGCAAACTCTCAGAAATTAAGGATGCTTTTGGTGATATAAAAATGACTAAAAATGAGGACCCGACTAAAAAGGCAGACAATCCGTTCGATAACCCTGTTGATCGACGAAAGTATCGTGTAAAGATCGATCCAAGAGTGACGGCCAAATATGACATTAAAGCACTTATTGGTAGAGGCAGCTTTAGTAGGGTTGTTCGGGTTGAGAATCGGACATCTAGGCAACCATATGCTATAAAAATGATAGATATTATTCAGGGAAAAGATATGTTTGAGGCGGAGTTGTCGGTGCTTAGGCGGGTCAAACATCGTTTTGTTATTCAATTAGTGGAGGTGTTTGAGAGCAAAGATAAAGTCTACATGGTCATGGAGTTGGCCACTGGTGGTGAACTCTTCGACAGGATCATTGCGAAAGGGAGCTTTACAGAACGTGATGCCATCAGGGTAACCAAAATGGTTATGGAGGGATTAAAATATTTGCATAGCCTTGGAATAACTCATAGAGACCTCAAACCTGAAAACCTCTTATACTATCATCCTGGTAATGACTCTAAAATTCTGATCACAGATTTCGGACTAAGTGCCTATCGCCGAGCTGGTGATGAATACATGCAAACCACTTGTGGCACTCCAGAGTATATCGCTCCAGAAATTTTGGCTAGGAAACCATATAATTGTCTAGTTGACGAGTGGGCAGCAGGAGTAATATGCTACATAATGCTCAGCGGAACTATGCCTTTTGATGATGAGAATAGAACTCGCCTTTATCGTCAAATACTTCACGCAAAGTACTTTTACAGTTCGGAGGTTAGTGCTCAAAAAGTTATTCATGTACTATGCTTTAATAGAATAATACTAATCGAATCTTAGCTATTGTAGGCTAATAGTTAGGAGACTTGGGCATTGCCCCTTTGCTATGCATTAACTGCCTCTGGTTGATTATCCTGATGCAGTAGAACTCAGACCACGCTTGCCAATAGATGAGATTGAGTTTTGAGTGGTGTCATTATATTTCAATTTTGATATTGGTGTCTTGGATGAACTACTATTCATGATTGATAAGCGCTATACCCTTGAGAGAGAGAGAACAAGAGACTACAACATTGGACTACAAAATATAAAATTACCAACTATAGTAACAATATAAAAACATCACAAACTACATGCTGCAGCTACAATTAATGTCAACTTTTTACACCAACTATAAGTAAAAGTTGTACATTAAGGACCAATTGGTAATCACATCTGAATTTGCCAACTAGTAACTTATCCAGACAATTAATTTCAGCATTAGGATTTCATTGGCAAGTTTGCTAGACAACATCAATACAATGGAGAATTTATTACACTGTATATTGGTTTAATCAAAGGCATCAAGGCAGGCATTATATCTGTGGTTTTGAAATTCACTGGAGCAACCAGTAATAAACAGCATACTATGTATTGCTATCAATGACTTAGGTTGGTTGAGTGTTCCACTATATTACTATCTCATCCATTGTGTATCATTGGATTGTGGTAGATAACATTCTGTTTTTTCCATTTTTGTGATTTCCAATGATAGTTGTATTCACTGGCACTTGAGCATGATCACTGAAAAGATAGAGGGTTGATGGACCATGTGTCCTGCTGTTGCCTAATAATACAATGGGTACTATGATATTATCACTCATATAATTATTCTTCAACGAATTGAAACCAATGGTTTCAGAACATTAATGAAGTGGAACAGCAGTTCCATTGTTCTAGCCATTGTGCATTGTTGTACATATGATGCAGTGTACATTGGCATTGGACGCATGCAGCTCTGCGTGTGCTGTATTATAGAACTAAATGGTCAAATATTTGGCCACTAGATACAATTATTGTTCCACAAAACACTGGAATAATATCTCCAGTGAAATGGTATTCATATGGCCTGTACTACATCTATGATAATAGATTGTACTAAAATTAATTCTCTTCCAACTGAACTGGTAATTAAATCAGCACCTGTTTCATTACACAGGACTGTTTGTTATATATCGCCTTTCTGTTTTTGATTTAGATAAAAATGCACAATGCAGTTAATTGTTAGTAATAAGCCATGTCTAATAGTTAGCCTGCACCACTAGTACTAAGCTGGTCAATAGAATGGCAGAGTTGGCTTTGCTTTAATACAATGATTTAGTAGTAGCCTATTACAGCATACACTATCCATGATTCACTGAGGTTATTGTGAACTGATCTCCTTTGTTTTGCGGAGGTTGAATTGTGTTTATTTGCCAGATTTGGTGATTGTTCTTTGAGGAAATGATAACATAATGTAGCTAGTATCTGTTTTCTGAATGTATTGTTATTGGCATTTGTGTGGAGTTTTTATTCACTGGATGGTTGCAGTTATCAGAGATCTATGTGATTGGAAGCATACAAGAATGTCTGATACGGTGCCTCGAATGTGAAATAAAATCCATTGTAATGTCTAATATTTGTGCACTTGGGTTTGCCCTGCCAAAGCATTGTTTTATCAGCTTGTAAGATTTTATTTGCATTCCTCTTGATGTGTTTACTATTTTGTTAAAGGTTGCTTAACTTTCAGCTTTAGCAAGCTTACTTATTAGAGCCCTACTATGTTTCCAGTGTAATGTGTCAGCCCTATACTACACTCTTGGATGCTGTTCAGGGACAGTTAGCCCAACATATAAACAGCTAGTTTTCGATTTCACATCAAACAGTAATTGCAACAAACAGATGCTGATTGTGTTGAGAATGATTTTCTGGGATTGTGTATTTTTCAATGTTGTTTTGCCCATGCTTTCCATTTTCTTGGGATTCAACGAAGCAGATTACACTGCTATCTCTAACATCATTTGAACACATGAAAGACATTAAACCACATTAAAGTATATGGAGTATTGATATTCTAGGACCTGGGTAATATTGCCATAGATTACCAGCCACTAGTTTAGTTATAACATCTACTATTAGGGTACAAAAAGAAGTCCAACCTCCCATTTTGTATTTTCTGCAGTCCATTAATAAAGATTTTCTGATAATTATTTACCTATTATAAGTAGAATGTCAGATCATATTACATGTATTGCACTATAGGTAACTTATTTCCACTGTGGTGTAGCAACTATGATCAGTTTGTATAAAATGGCAATGCAGCAAATAGTAATAATAGCATTGGGCTAATCATGGATTGCATAAGTTTTGACCTGTTCAGTTGTTGACTAGCTTTCTTCAAACTGACAATGTGATTATTGTCTGGTCAGTTTTGTACTGGTTCATATATAGTTGCCAGTCTGTTCTTATGACCTTGATTGCTACATATTTATGAATTTTTCACTAATTTTTAATTCTTTTGTAGTCATGGAAGGATATATCAAATTTCGCCAAAGATTTTATTGACAAATTATTGGTGCTAGACGCAAATGAAAGGATGACTGCTGCTCAAGCTCTGACTCACCCTTGGCTGACCAGCAACGCCGCTGGTTCAAGCAATATTAACCTACATAGGACGATATCTCATAACCTTATACACCGCCAACAGTCAACTCGTGCTAACAGCACAAAAAGTAATAGATCTAATCGCAGTAGCAAGTCAAATCGATCAAATAGGTCACTTCGGTCTGAACATCGACGGGTGTTACCGGAGGAGATAGAACAACTTCATAAAGACCCAGACTTTGTTGCCGAGCTATCATCAATTTCTTCCAACAATGGAGACACGCACAGTAGTCACGGTAGTAACCATTCTCGATAGTACAGTCAGTTTTAGAACATACATACTACCACATGTAGTCATGTACAATTTAGTCATTATTATTGCCTCCAAGAGGTTTGTTTTGCGAACTCCAATCTTTTACTACAACTCATTCAATACAATGTTAATCAGTTTTAAGCATTACACCAGTGACGGAATTGGTGACATTCTTATATTAATAAATGCAAATGCTTATTTCTATCATATTTATTTAAATTGTATGCTGAAATATGGGTATTTCAGCTACCCTGTTGCTTTTCAGTGTCAAATCAGGTCAATGGTTCTGTGCATATGTATTAAAATATTTTCGTCGATGTAAATTTTATTGTATGATATTTCCCATGTTAAACTGTTTTGTTTCACTGCCTCGTTACACATGATTTGTAGTAGTGATAATCCTTAAATAAATTTATTGTAAAAGTTAATGTAAAAGTCATTGACATCTATAACAACAGAAAAAACAATTTCGATGATGAATTGTTCATTGCTTCATCTGTTTTTCAATAATTTCCAAGTGACATGAATCACATGAATCTATTGCGCAATTCTATCAGTAAGTTTGAAAATATTCTCCCTTCAGCATCACTATCGCTTTCCACCTCTCTTTCTTCCTTTAAACTTCCCTTTGGTTTGACTTTGCTTCCCTTTCTTTTCAGTGGCTTTTGATGACATTTTATTTAATTTCTTCTGTTGCTTCTTGGCTTCGTGGGCTCTGTAAATGTGAAAGAAACCATGTATTATTATTCATACCAAATTACTTGACAGATATACTTAATCTTGGGACACATTATTTTGATCGCAGACAATGATTGAACTTGATGTCTAGAGGAACATTTAACATTTTTGTAGGATTGATACCAGGTTAACATTTTTGATTTATATTGCCATGATTCAATTCACTAAAAGACAGGTTCAGAGCCATTAATCTGCTTAACAGCATAATGCATGGAGAAGATTATTTAACTTGCACAAAGAGATTATTCAAATTTTATGTCTGATATAGAGTGAACAGCGTTTCTGAGAACTTTGTTTACGTTGCCAGCACAGGTTGGTCCATGCTGTCACTACCACATAAAAACCAAATTTGACTTCTGCTTAAGTGCAAATACTATCAATTCCTGTGTTAGTAAACAACCTGATAATAAGCATGTACAATATTGTACAGTAGCTCTGTGTACATCTGATGTATGTTGCATAAATTGACCTTAAGCTGTTGACAAGTAAGCTGCCGACAAGTAAGCTGCCTTCGGGTCACCAATGAGGTGTCAAGGCTAATAGAACAATCACATTGTTTCTCATTGAAATTGGCATACTATCAAACAATAAATTGAAGTGCAAGGCATTACTGAAGCAGATATCCAATCACATTTGAAGTGCAATGCATTACTGAAGCAGATATCCAATCACATTTGAAGTGCAAGGCATTACTGAAGCAGATATCCAATCACATTTGAAGTTAGGAGTTCCTTGATGTGCAATAAGCATCGAAATAATTATGTTCAGATCTAAACAATAGTTATGATTATTATAATAAACTCCCAATCTAATTTGGTACCAAAGTAAATATCTCAACATCAAAAATATGCATTGCAAATGAAAGCAGTGTTCATATTTTTGGTCTAATATCAATTTACCCACTTCCGATGGATTGTCATGGAATAGCCCGTGACCCAAGAAAGTGAAAGTGAGTGGTGATTGCAGTGCCCATCTAACCTAACTTTACAATGGCAATGTGTCTGATGACCATCAAATACACAGCCATGTTGGTCAGAAAGTCCCCAGTTTGTCTGATTTACATACGTTTCATTAGGCGTCACGACGCCTAATGAAATGTATGTAAATACACATCCCTTCTGGTTCACTGGAAATGACCACTATGAGGCTATGAATGTCTATGATTAAGCATAACATTTAGATTCCTAATACTTCACACTACAAGAATTATGAAATGAAACTCTTGTTTAATATCACATGGAGGAGACAAACCCAACATCATAAATAATTCATTTTGCAACATAACCATAATGTGGTAGGAACCTACTTGTATCTAAGTCCTTTGACAGACTTTCTTCCAACATTTGTAAGCTCGCTTTCAAAGGAGGAATGCTTTCCACCTTTCCCACATTGCTTAGGTCTTTTGGCTGTATAGAATACACCGTTGGACAGAATGAACATAATAGCAAGAACATGTACATCAACATAGGTCAAGAGGGTCTATGAGATAGGTAGTTAGCTTTGGTTGTCAACAAATTGACTGATATATACAAATTATATGAAGAACAGAGGTTTGACAAGGTCAGATTAAAGCTTTAACAAATTTCTGATAGGCAAATTTTAAATACGCTCTCCATTGTTATTAGCATTTGATGTGGTCAATCTGCAAAACTAACTATTAAAAGTAATCTTTATTTTTTTCTATTAAAAACAGGACATTATAATAAAACTTAACTTTTAGAAAATAGATTATGGACATATTAAATTATGCTACACCTATTTTCAGCCTAGCTTGCAATGTACAGCTAGATAGGCCTACCAGTACCTACTACCTACGCATAGACCTAGCCATCTCGACTATGGTGAGATTGAGAGTTGAGAACAAGAACTGTGTATCAACTCTATCTATGCACATGATCAGATGTAAAGGAAAATGCATCTTCAGCTCTCCAGCTCTTCACGGACAAAGATAAGCCTATCGGATTACTTTTATTTGATAGGGATTTTGTGTATCAAAATGCGAGGACGTTCATTCTCCATGGTCGTTGGGTACATCAGCCTTGCCAGTTGTATAACAGTCATAATCGGCAATAAAACCGCAGCATGGCAAGGGTTACATGGAGTGTTTTGGCAACACGGGTAATCTTCAACTCTTTGGTCAAAATCCGGAAAATCTCAAGAATTTTGTAGTTCCAAATTCCCAGTTTAGTATGACCAGCTATCATTATTATTATTTCATTGCGACCTTTCCCGTGATCAACCACCTTCTGGTGTTGTGGAAAAACGCTCGCTATTGAAGTACTGCCTGAAACATTTTCAACAATTGTGCAAGATTGTTTTATTTTAGTTTTATTATTAGGTCTAAGTGGCCGAGTTGGTAGTGCGCTTGCCACTCTGGTCTTGCAGCAATGACGCAAGTTAACTGCAAAGACGTGGGTTCGAGTCTCACTTACGACCTGGAGGTTTTTGTCCCGTGGAAGTTTTTTCCTCCTTGCCAGTCGAACTAATACATAGTAATATCACGCAATGCACAGGGGGTTTCCCTCGACTGGCTCCTGGCGCTATTGGATTAGCACTTAGAATAATATGCTTGGCAAGCACGATATTATTATTATTATTATATTATTATTAATTTAAAAAATAATCTTAATCGAGTCGCATAAATTTGAGAAGTTGCATCCTCTCAGCCAGTCTCCAATACTAAATCCACATGTCAGAGTTTTGACTAGGCTTATCGGAGTGTGGTCTTGCATATGTCGGTGTTCTGTCGCACATGTGTTCTCTTGCCTGCCAAATGCCATCCTAAATAAAGTAAAAGTAAGTAAGATAGTGAAAGTAAGACGCATGAACTTTCTCCTAACATGTCAGTATGCATAAACTTGCCTTTTCCGCCGCTGAAAAGGGGAGCAAATTTGCTTTTGATAAATGTAACTAGTGGAATAAATTAGGTCAATTATGGATCATTTTACTTCGTAACGAGACTGCTTCAACTCCTCAAAATGTACCTAAACAACATTGATTAAGGTAGGGCTCGAGTTACTCTTGGAAATTTGCGATCTTTGTGATCCTAACATACAAAACATAATTACCGAGGGACTTCTGGTAGACCCTAACCTGTCCTGCTAATCTTTGTCAGAATGTGGAGTTGCCCCCACAACGAGTTGGAAGAAATAACGCCTTTGTTTTTCGCGGCTCTTTGTTGGAGGAACTCCACTTGTGACGGAGCTCGGCAGAACAGGCTAGGTGGACCCTGAAGTCTGAGATTTAACATTGTAAGAACCTGCCGATTTTCACTCCTCACTACAACCACTTACAACCACCCACTACAACCACAAGGTATAATTATTCTGTTTAATAATTTGATTCCCATTGAGCTCAGGTTTCCAATAATGTAATGGAAAGGTCTGTAGCCTTCTTCTGTGGCTAGATATAGTCATTTAAAAGAAGTACATTTGAAGGTCCAATCAATCTTCGAACAACCTTGAAGAAATCAGATGCCAATTAATAGGGGGGCGTGGTGCTCTAATTGATCGTCTTCATCAAGGTATATTTATTAGTGCAAGCAGTTTCTGATATGTATGTATTATAATGGGTTGGTCAAACAACTAGTAATAGTGCTGCTTGTACTACATGTTTACTTGAAGTAGTGTCCTGGTACTACTACCGGTTACAAGCAGCGGCAGTAGTATAGTGTGAGCAGATCGGTACCCCCCCTGGAATGTTGCGGCAGCCAATCAGAACGCTCCTAACAAGCTCTAAGCCAATCAGACGCGTGCCAAAATGATTAATTGAGTGAAAAAGCTCTAAAAACGACAGAGTCCGTAAAAAGCTAAAAATAACTCGGAATCCAGCGTTTTGATTGG
>JAOQGN010000005.1:118991-129593 GCA_027564295.1 Himantozoum antarcticum
TTTGATGGTATGTTTTTGAGGTCCCTAGCACTGGAAACAAGATATTTTGTTGTCATTTATTGCATCATTATTCTATTGCAAGCCTATTCTATTCTATTTTATTACATATATTAGCACTATACGGCTTTGGCACTGGCCACTGACCATTACGGATCTCAGTTTGTTCAATTATAATTATAAATTTCTGTTACTGGAAAAGGAGTTGTGATCCTCCTGCACGTTTGCCTGAGCACTGCACCATAGGCCGTATTTTCCGAGTGTTCTCTAGTCCTATTGAATGCTACTTGCATTTATGTTTCTGTTTATGGTTCTTCAGCCACTGCTACAATACTAGAGTATTAATTATATATAAAGCAGTTGGTTACAATAAAAGGGGGAGAGAGAAAATATATAATTATTGTAGGCCCATATAGTTATATATGCACACCAGACTCCAAAATAATTTAAAAAGTTAGAATAGCTTAAAATTTTAAAAATTAGCTGCTGTGTGATTAAATAAGGAATTTTTTCTATTTACGGGCTTGTTCATATTAAAATGGTATAATTTACACGGCTTGAATATCTTCTACTAAGGTATAAACTGTGGTATACGCTGGTATAATGGCATGCTAATGTCCATTTTGTGTATATTGTTACAGGAACAATTCGTTCGAGAGCCATCTGCTCAGTTACCTGACCACGAATCCATCTCAACACAATCTTCTTGCTAACACAGAGTATAGCAAGCTGCCTCCTTCTGACAGGGTATTTACAGTTTACACAGAGTCATCATTTGTTAGGTGGAAATATGAATAGCTCTATCACACGGGTCAATATTTTGTAGGCGATTCTTTTTATGCCATTATGCGTTGGAAAATCAGTGTTATGCTCTTACAATGTATTTATTTGGTTCCCAGCTTTCAACTTATGATTTGACCAGCCATATATTGTATAATAATTGACTTGTTCATTTTTAAAATTTTTGATCAGATGCAATCTGGGTAGATGTCACAGCACTGATCACCTTATACATGAGATTGTCACAGATCTATCTACCAATGGGGAAGGCAAACCTAGCATTTACTTTACTTCTACAATGTACCAGTTGCTATTGAACAGTCACCATTACGGTGTAGTTCAGCTATAATTCACGATTGAGAAGTCGAATAGTGGAATTGCCTTCTCGTGAGTGAATGGAATTTTATTGGAGTTGTCTTATCCATTGATTTATTCCTACATATACCACATTACAGCTATGCATTTGCAACTTGCAATGTACTGGAACATGTATGTTTATTATTACATCATTGTCTGTTTCCAGTTGAAACTGTTGAAATTGTTGGCTGATGAAACTAAAGAAAAGAAAGATGAAATGAGAGATTTCCTATCTGAGGACTTGTCCACACCAGAGCGTTTGGAAGATGTAGGAAAGCTTTAGCAACACCATTTAACCGTAGTTTTATGCTGTTAATATTGCAGACCCAATAGTTGCAGTATTTGTTGACTCTTTTCTGACAAATGAATTCTGATTTATTCTACTAAAGTGAATAGAAAATATTTACAGAAACAAATTTCTTCTTTGAACTCCTTGGCAAAAATAAATATTAAAAATCCTTGTCCATGCAAAAGAAGTTTGATTAGCAGTTTATTTTGTCAACTGGTGGCTTGTGTGAACTCACTTTTTAGCTTTATTAATAAGTCAAAACGAAGATCAAAATGTCAAAAGACTATAATTGGTTATAACTTTTCCCTATACAGAAAACTCCATGTCATTCAGCCACCTGGTCGTCTAAGTTCTGTAATTGTTCAGGGTATCGATTTACAGAGTTGTCTTCTCGCTCTATGTTATAAGAAAATCTATCAAAAATAACGCTGTTGACGATCCTACATATTAATAATAATAATAGTTTATTTATAAAAGTAATAAGATCATTTCTAAATTGTACAATAAAGACAAAACCTAGCCAAATTGCACCTATATGTATTATATGGAAATAGTATTATAATAGCGTAGAATAAGTAGTTACCGCGCTATAGGCCTATTCGACACAACTGATTGCCCTCAAAATTCCAATTTGAATGGGTATGTCTCAGAAATTTGAATACACTTTCCAACAGGTCGATTGCAACGGTCAACGGTACACTTTCCTTTGGTCTATTCTGCTGTTGCATTCTATTGTCATTCATGTTAACATTGCAGTTGCAGCTTGCCCATGTTACATTGGTAGTATTGTGATAGTGACTCGCCTCTAGCCAACCTTAGTGCGAAGTTGAAGTGAAGCATGTGTTAAGCAGATATTTATGTTTGCTTGTCAAGTAGTTGGTATTGACATTTTATATATAAACTAAAAATGCTGATTGGGGCGAGAAATTTCAAATAGTTTTATGTTACATAAATAATATAGAACTGGAGAACAGTTTCTTCGTAGCTGAGCATCCCTCGTCACCTTTATATTTTTAGCAAACCCATCATTTAGAGGATGGTTCGTTCTTGACCACATGAAGTGTGCCATAGGTTCCTTAAATATTGCCCACAAATTAATATTTTTATGAAATGTACTAAATTTATTGCCAAATAGCCCGGTTTGTAACATTATATGTTACGAATATTGTTTCCAAACCGAAGGGAAATATATTTAGACCTCACAGCGCAAAATATTTATAATTTGCAAGTTCTCAGGCCAATTTTATTCATTATTTATAATATAGGGGTTGCTGCATTTGGGTGGTTCATCTATGCTTGTGGGCGCGAAGCCCAGTTTTTACTTGACAGTTCGAGTTTGCCACTTGTTTTACTCCAGCGTTGCGCCTATCGCTATAGCGCATTGTTAAACTTTTCTCAGTATTATTTCACATTTTAAGTCTTTATATGTATAATCTATAGGTCAACCACTCATTAGCATGAAAACATGACAAATTTTTGTTGTGGTGAAATATAAATATGACACTGCGCTTGACATTGTGTAGAAATTTGAGGCTTGTGATGCTGTGGATATGATGTGCAGTTACTGGTGGCTCATTCAGCCCACTCAACAATTCATATTTAATAAACTACACAATGCAAACTTGACTGTTATAAATACATACATGCATATATACAGTTGTAGCAATAAATAGAATATCTATATTACATGTTTAGGGTCTAAATTACTGGAGTTGCAAAGCGTCGACCACAACCTAAGTCTTTTCTGCCGTTAGTTGTACTGTTAGAACATGCTGTATACCTAACTTTGTATCTTGTTTGTAGAAGGAGATCCATGTTGGCCTGGACTCGGAAAACAGAACATATTGGTATTTTCATGGTAGGTTTGCAGTGTATGGAAGATCAATGGTATGGCCAGGCCATCCGTTTTATGGTGGGTGGTAGGGTAGGCTAATGGATGATAGGGTACGTTGCATGCGATTGGTCATTTGATGTTAGGGTAGGACACTTGGGCCAGAGTCGAGTGGCAGATGTTATATTAGGGTGCATGTAATTGGGAGGTTAGTCATTGTGTGGTTGTGTCTTATGATAAATGTCTGTAGCATGCCACGTGGCACAACTGGTTATGCTCTCTTTTTCCAAAAACATGGTTGGAAACTATTTAGTGTGATTATGAGCTTGCTTCCAGTTTCACCGAGTTTTACTTATTCAAAAGCTTAAAAAATTTAATCCGTGACGGTGTTACCGTAAGGCATGAAATTCGTATGAACAAAAAACACTCCAACACATCTCTGTAGTCGGTGTGCTGGCGCAAAGTAACAGGCGTTTGCCCAACTAAAACTGATAACATCAACTATCAGCGGCAACTGCATGCACCTGTTTTTGTCGTTCAATCTGGGAATCGTAGGTGAGATTATCATATTACAAATTTTATGGTTTGCTATAACATAATAATTATGCAAATTAGTAGTACTAGTTACAAAAGGTCTGTGAAAGGGACAATTCTTCAACAGTATCTGGAAATGAATGGAATATAATGGATATTGCCACTAATTGCCACTAAGCCAAATGACAATGACAACTATCATGCTCACTGCTTGCTATTCTCTCTCAGAAATTATTCTTGATTTTGTCAACAACCCCAATGTTTGCATATTATGATATACCATACCTCACCATAACATATTATTATATACCTATTATATATATGGCATACCATATAATTATTATGTATACCATTCCATAACCATAACATACCATACCACCCCATGGCATATTATATTCCTATTATATAAATGGCATACCATATTATATATATGGTAAAAAATAGAGGAAAGAAACCATACTGTATAATTGTTATTGCAGGAGTTATATTCTCCTGAACTACAAAATTTGTATGCAAATTAACTTATGTCATGAACAAATGATTGAGTTTTTCAATCATATAATTGTGAGGCTATAGGGTAACTGAAACTGGAAAGCAATATCAGTGTGCAGTTTAGGTTTTGGGCAACCGCAGCAACTCTACTATCATAAGCTTAGGATTGCAGACCCAGCTGTAGGAATGGAAAGGGACGGTAGAGTGAACACCCGCAATACGGTGTATATATGTGGAGCATCTAATAATTACTCGAGATGCCAACAAAGTACGATAGCTGGAAGCTTACAGCCCTTTCTGCTGCTACCTATATTTATCTGTTGCATCCAAAGGATATATTTTATCAAAAATACTTCTTTTGACATGACAATGGTATTACATTTGTGGATGATTTTATTATAAACTGTAGCTTTGAAAATGTATCTGGATATCTGCAAAGAGTTGAGGAAAGACAACTCCCCTTCTAACTTGGCGGGAAGCTGCGAAACGAAGTGTGATTTCATATGTTATATAATTATTCTGTTGTATGGGCACACTTCTAATCGTCGGGCTGCCAAAAAAAATGCGATTCACAAAATGGACTATTTTTTTAAACGAAGCTTTGATTCTTTTGTTTGCCTGACATAATGGTAATATTATTTTAAAATTAGTTTTAAAAAAATTTAAGTCAATTTGGCACGTGGCTCTTGGTGGATGTGAAACCGGCTTTCACCGCTGGCGATCAAGTACAGTAGCCTAAGTGACATGTGTTTGCAATATATAAACATGAATTTATTTACAATACGTGGTTATTATAAATGCCAATTGGATGCTGATGTTTAAAGCACAGGATATAGCCCTACACTATATATTTCTGATATAAGCTAATTTGGTAAATAAAAGTAAATGATCCATGTCACAATCGCAGCCAATAGTTGAGATGCTGATAACACAGTGCTGTACCTGAAACTACGGTGTCTGCAACCTGGCAGCGCATCGTGATGACGTCAGTACACGGTATGCCAGATTAGATGTTATTTTATGTTCCACATATGATCACAACGCTGATGCACTGCACTGATTGCTGTATATACTATGCTAAACTATTTACTATGCCATATAGTGCACATAATTATTCATTCCAGTACTTCATCATATTTTTATGTATATCACTATTTGATAAGCAATCTCTTAATACGCTCCCAGCCGCTGTTGTGTCAAATAATTTTCAGTCTTCAGTTTTTGTGTGGTCTTCAAGGTTTTACCCGAATCTTCTCAGCCAGTAGCCTTTAGTTGGTAAAAACTGAGCGACTGAGTTACGTCCTTCTCATGGTTGCAAAAGCAAGCATATTTCGATCCGGCACTGCTGTGAACGTATCGCTGCGAACATCAAAATGCTCATAAAATTGTGTCTTTTACTCTTTTTACAAAGACACCAGCTGTTCAGTAAATTGCAATTACAAGGTCTTACATAAACTGTGCAGATGATGATATGTGCTGGTTGGCTAAAAGTTATGAATCTAGGTAGATTTTTATTGCACTGTTGCTGCTTTCTAACTGTTGAGTCAATGAGAGAACTTTGTAAAAATAACATACAGTTTGCCTACTGATGGATTTTTAAATGGTTTATGTGTGCTTACAAATCAAAACTGTCACACTAATGGTTGGACTTGTTATTTATTACCATATTTTGTGGTCACACTAGCTCATTAGAAAACGATTTTGCTCTACATGGATATAGCAGAAAGCAGTTCAACGCAGGGCATCCAACTGCAAGGTTTAGGTTATAGGCTAGAACTGACACTGTTGCTTAGCTTATTGATATTATTAGTATACACAGGCAAACAAATTGTTTGTGCAGTAATTTTAGTATCAAGCTAGAACTAGGCATAGCAGGTGAGTCGATTATTAGCTTTAGGGTGTAAGTGGCTAATAAAGAATAGGATTGGGATGTCGGAACACTAACCCTATTTAGTTTGTTGGATATGTGGTTATGCTCTGTGGTTGCTACCTAGGAGAATTTTTTTGCATTAGAATTGTATGAATACGGTGTACTTTGGCAGCATACAGATGAGGTTAAACTTCTCAAAGTGGCATTTGCTACAAAATAATAGTGTCATCTATCCATTTTGTAAGATCTATATTTTGTTGAGTCTAGCTGCTCGACCATACTTGGGCTTGGGTGCTTGGTAATGATATCATTGATAAGTATAGTTTATTTAGTGTATAGCTGTTCGCTGGCCTATCAGCAGCTCACTTGCCATCTAATAGCTGTCATTGCGAGTTGCACCCATAGTACAACATCAAACTGTATGTGCTTAGATACTTCTCAATTAACTTGGTTAAGCAAAATTGCTGTACTATTGATAAGCCTGTTACTAGAAATTTAGATTCAGTGTACACAAAGATAGGTGACAGAGGTGTAAATAGACATGGGCATTCAGCGGGTGCACCTTATCAATGCGTGAGTGGTATGTGTTGTGTGTTCACTTCTCAGGTACAAGCAGTTCACCTGTGTTTTCTTCTCTCTGCGTGATTTTATAGCTAAAGCTGTTGACACACGGTCGTGTCAAGGTTAATTCTATTCTGCTTTGTTATTACTTATGAGACGACATCATTGATTCAAGGTAAACGACTAAATGTAGTAGACATTGACTTGCTCGTTTACTGGAAAATGGAGTTTGCACCAGTTTGTGCAGTGTGATGTAATAATTAAAGCAATAACTTGTTCAATTCTGTAAACTAAAAATTAACAATATTGTAGTAGTTCGTTCAATTATTTGATTTAGTCCGAATGCTTCAAATACGGACATAGATTTTTATTGACTAGTAGTGCAGAAATGTTCGTGGTTTGCAAACCAAAGAGCTAAATGGATTACAATATATCATTAGCGGTTTTCAATAGTTTGCAATGAACACAATTTACATGATATTGAAGTGGGCAAAACAACAATTGCGTTAGCCGTATCTGGAGCACGTTATATCGCATTGCATCGCTATGTTGCGATCTAATGCCTAGATATATTTGGCAGAAAAGTATGTGAATTGATGCCACATAGCTGCTGACAAAACTTGCTCTTGACTACTGCAACAGCGCTGTTAAAGTCTTCGAGCTGATAATGCTAGCAAATTCAAAGCAATACGTTATACTGGATTGTTTGCAAGTTTTCACTTTTCCCGACTGCAGCATCGGCACTCCGTTGGCACTCATGAATATGCTTACATCGAGATCTACACTTCTAACGGGGCCCTCGGTGTTCCAGCCATATCTAACACACAGAGCGCTGATGCCAGCAGTCGCTGATATACCTCGGCAATTATAACTACTGCCAACACTCCTGAGAAGCTAGCAGGGTGTATGATAGCAACTACGGATGCGATGCATCAGTCATGTTAAAATTTTGTGTCAATGTTTGCTGGACTGTCAAGCTGCCAGTAGCCAATTCTTGCATCACACAGCATATATATTATTAGATATGAGAGATGTCGGCTTCCTTGTTTTGTTAAAGGATTTGAATTTGAAAATGTCACCTTTGTAGCTTATGCTGTAGTCAAATTTGATACTTCTTATTCTCTTTTATAAGGAACAGTTTGGCTATTGATACCTGGTAGCGGTGCTGGCAACGTTATTGTTGACTTGTTGTATTGTCTTTTCTGTAGTCGATTATTTTTACGATTCATTACATTAAATGATTTGATTAGCTGTTGGCAGCAAAACTCGATATTATAATCAAATAATTGTATTTTTGTTAAATGTTTTAAGCTGTGTTGGTACACTATTGACAAACTATTGAAATAATTAGTATAGTATAGATTATGCTTGTGTGGACATTAGATGATTAGAGGTGTACATATAACAGTGTCTTACAGTGGCAGCTATTGAGCCATATGAGCTATTTATTAATATAGCTAAATAAGCTAAAACTTATGTAGGTTTACAATAATATTCTGCATAGTTTGTTTGTTTTAACACAGCTCAAATTTAAAATGATGTATACATTTTCAAATGGCTCAAAGGAACAGTTGTTTGAGTTCTATTGAATACTGTAGTTGTGCTTTCAAGCTCATTATTCTATACATATAATAGAGCTATTGTGGTGCACCCATTACATTTTGCAAAGCATTTGCCTGACAAATGAATTATGAGAGATGAATAAAATCAAGCATTGAGTGGCTCATTAAAAGATAGGTTGACGTTTCAGTTCACCCTTTATTACAGGTAAGTTAATCATAGGTTTAATTATTGGTAGTGAGGCTAATTTAATCCAGTGTAGTTTGAATTGAATAGCTTGGCAGGCGGAGAGTGGTAGGCACTAGGCGGTAAGCGTGGTGACCAACTGACAATTTAACTTATTGGACGAATGGGTGTAGTGTGTACTGAACTGTATTTGATAGCCTACTTGAGAAGTAGTTTACAGTTATTAGAAGCTGTTAGACAAGCCTGCAAATAGATATAGCACTGATAACATTAATACAGTCTCGGATACAATATTGAAATTCTACTCTACTGATCATTACTACAGTAATATCTCCATCTGTATACAATATACTCAACACTGAGGTTAGTTATTCAATGCACATTAGTATAGATTATGTCACAGCTTATCTTCATAATTTCCGTGCAGATGCCAACATTTAAGCAGTAATATTTTATATCAATAAAGATAGTCAGCACTAGCTATGCACTATGCACCTGCATACTGAATGTATTGCAACTAAAATGTAAAGATATTAATATAATACTGGGTATTTAGCAATATTAACACTACTATAGTTTTATTGTGCAACAATTGGGGTAGCACCAGGATTACGACTTATATATCAAGTTTCTCTCTCTCTTTGCACAATATGTATCAATAGCAACAGGGCTATTTCAAGGAATGAATATTCGGGGGTTGGAGTGCTGCCTTTTGCTGTTTCTAGTAACCAGTATGTGATAATACATGTAGCTAGGATGGGTTTAAAATGCATGTAGTTGGAAGCTTTGTCATGTCCTGTTTACCACACTTCTGGAGAGAGAACAAAAGGGTAGTATGAAGACGCAATATCACCGGGTTCAACTTTCCACATTTTGGAGATGACCAGTGATTAAAACAAACATGTAGGTGGTGAAGTTGTCGTATCCTGATAACCCCAACCCCAATCTTAGAACTAGGCTGAAAAACTACTATTATACTACACCTTGTTATAAGGCTTATGAGTATCACTATATACAAGTACGTGTGGAGGACATGCGCCACTGTTGAAAGTTTCTTGTCATCAATGTGTAATGCAAAGCGTACTAGGTAGTAGGAGTGAAAGCGATCAGTAATTATATAGAAGCTAGGTTGATTGAAAGTGAAAGGTCAAGCTATATTTTGCAGTTCATTCACTGGAGGCTGGAGTGGACTATTTTCTAATTGTGAGGTGGTGGGTGCAGATATAAATCTAGAAGTGCGTAAATTAACTAATAACCAGGACAGCTATTTACTTATTTAGCTACTTTTATTTTTATTTATTAGTTAATATTTATAATAATTTTGTAATTTATTATTAATTTATTAATCGATTATTATTTATTATTAATTTATTAATCCATTATTAATCCATTATTAATTATTAATCGATTTAAAATAATTTTATTAATTGTTATTTATGTTTTTTTTTATTTATTTGATTTAGCTACTTTTATTTATTTCACCTACCTGATATATTGTCACACATTAGTTATTGCTGTTATTACTTATTACTGACTGGTGTCCATTAGGCCCAATAAGGGACCCTTTCAGCTTGGCTATTAGCTTAGTTCTAAGGTGGTCGGTGTTTTAGTTTTGTAAGTGGTCGCACTTCATCAGGAGAAGACAACTTCGCTGCGGTTTTCGTTCTAACTGACTTGGTATTGCCAAACCTACCACTGGTGTGTGTAACTGTGCAGCTGTGCAATAGGTGTAGTGTGATATGATCTACATTTAAATTTTATATCTCGACTCACTTTAATTTATTATCAACCAATATTTTCCTTATGTGCACTGGCTCCTATAAATGTGTAACCTACCTCCCACCTACCTCCTATAAATGAACCTACCTCCCACCTACCTCCTATAAATAAACCTACCTCCCACCTCTACCTGGTCTACCCACAACATTTGTTGTTGCTCCCACTAGGGTACTACACACTAGGGCACTGTGCTGTGATTGAAGCCTGATCTCTTGCTCTTGGTAGTAGGGTTGCTTAGAGTGTACCCCATAGACTTCCTATATGATTACTTATATAATAGTAATATTACCTACCCTACTGGAAGAAAATATTGGCGGACTTAAGTTTGGCGACCTAGTGCCGGGTCCTAGGTTTGGCGGACTTTAT
>JAOQGN010000005.1:153518-178443 GCA_027564295.1 Himantozoum antarcticum
TCGCATCAACCCGTTTTACCTTTCCTCTTTCATTTTTTATGGCATTGCATCGTCGATCCCGGAGCTCGAAGGCTCCCTAACTGTAAGAAAATATATACAGCCTGTGAACAACCTATACAATAATAATATTATAATGTATCATTGTTGATATGTATATTGTATATACATGTAGGTGGTAAATACTGGCATCAATAAGCATGTGATATCATGCATGGGTTCATGGCTATCACCACTATGTTCAGTATGTTAATGTTCTTTCTGGATGGTATGAGGATAATTTTTCCTTGTCGAAGGCGTTGGCCTTTGTGTCAGGGATAGGAGGCTCACAATTAAACAGACTGCTGGAGAGGGGTAGGGTGTAGATCATACAAGATCGCCAATCGGACCCAAGTGTTATCTGATCTAAGTGTTATCTAAAATGTTAAGCAACTGTTTCAGAGAGTCAACGTATGCCAGAAATACGACATTGTAATTAGGACTGTTGAACGATTAAAAGTATTGGTCTTGTAAGAAGCATTGTATTGCTATTGTAAAAGTATTGACATTTTCAATGCTTTTCAGTATATTCTTCGATGAATCTCAATTTTAATCGACTGTGAGTTCCATCAGTTTTCATGCATGTACAAGCTGTTTTACTCTGTGATGGGTATTTTGTACTAAGATTTCACCCCACAAGTTAAGCAACAATTTGCATTTAATGACTTTTCCTGAAACCTTGCAACACCATAATTATGGCTGGGACAATAATCAAATGTTCAGTATGTTGGCCTATATGGCTTTGTATTCACTCAATGATATACAAAGCCATATAGGCCTACATTGCCGTACAGGATGATTAAGTACCATCAAATAAATTTAGTCCAGCTAATCTTCAAATTCATTAATTTCAGTCAATCTTCGATTAATCGTTTTTAATCAACAGCTCTAATTGTAAGTAGCCAATAGGTAACTACATTTTGTTATTGCACACTGTCAAGAGATGATTGCCACAATTTGGAGAGTGCAACAAACCAAGATTTATGTCTGGTCTGACCACCACCAGCTTTCACAATTACTCCAATAGTTTTGTGACTCGTCCAAATGTTTGGTATAGTATTCATTAAAATCTGAAGTTTTTTGCTGTTCCATTGCCAATTGGTGACTAAGGATATACCACATGAACATATATATATTATTATACGCTTCGCAGATCCTGATGAGTAATAGTTGCTTACCGACATCTACCGCAGTTGGCACATCCTTTTCAGCTATGGAATCTGGTTCAGGATCTACATGTGGACAAGAATGATCGTCCTCTGCCATTTCGCTCATGATATTAGTATGACAAATTATTGCCCTGGTCTTTCATGCAGATTCATATAACGTAACTGTTGTAGGGTACAATAATATAGATATTTTTAAAGATCATAAACCTTACATTCAAACTCATCTAACTAACTGACTTTATATATAGTAGCTTGTGGAGTGTTGCAGCTAATATTTAGATGTCATTGGTGATGAATTTCAGAGCAACAGCTTTATTGATTACTATGTTTGGTATAACCATAACCATAATGTGTACTAGTACTACCAGTATAATAGACTTGTATGAATGAAAGTACGTTGTGAAAAAATGTTTATTTCTCACAGATGGTGTGATTTATCTATATTTCATGGGTGAGTAATGAAAGAAGGCATAGCTCTCATATCAATAAATAGCCCTGAAAGGTCTTCCATATTCCTTCATTAACTCTTAGAGCCTGCAAAAAACCCAGAGAATCCACCAAATTCATTCAAGAGAACATCTAAAAGATAGACCATGAGCTGCGTACATCATCACAAACAATAATTATGAGACATACCCTTAGAAGTAGCTATATATTCCACCATCCCATGTAGATTACATACTATATACAATGTATCCTAGTCACAATGCAAGTTACCATGACTAGCAGTCTGCTACTCCCTTTAATGTTATTATTTAGCACCAGCAATATTATATCAAACAAGCTTTCATAAAAGCTACTGTACTGTACGCTGCCTGCAGTGCATTATTATGTGACTATATGACCATAACTTTCTTTGATGGCTATATGCAGTACGGCGGCACAATTTCCAAGTACAAAGAGCTTGGATGTTGTTTAGCAACATAGGTATTAAGGCTAAACATAATTGATTGTTAAGTAAGCTATTGAAATTCTCTGATTCCATTAACTAAACAGAATTATTACACAAGGCGATTCACTGTACACATAATGCATTATTACAAAAAGAGTGTAAATTCATGAACATTTGCGCTCAATAATAAAAATAAATATAACTATAACTTATATCAGCGCTCTATTTGAATACAAAAGTGCTTCGGGCTTAATAACTGTCATTCTAATTGCGAGAAAGTGATAGTATAAATATATATATATATATAGATATATACTGTATCATGATAATCATGATAAATAATAATCACCAGTTTTTGCTGTCACAACTATTGCTCTCTTACTTTCAAATGAATGCTGTGACTGCTGAAGTTTAAATGAAAATCAATACGGGCAAAATTCATGAAATATAATATTTATAAGAATCCTACTTTGGAAAATTAACAATTCGTACAGTGTGTGCGCATGTTTTGCTGCAGCACGTGTACTCGGAAGATAGCTATTAGCAAGTATTGATTAAATAAGGCATAAAGAGCAATAGCACACAGAGTATTATAATAATTACTTCACATCCTATAGATCTCTGAAGCCTTATTATTGTAAGCTTCTGCTCTCGTATTATGAGAACGACAGCCATAATATCTATATCACCTCAGTTTTACAAATAGTAACGGAGCAATTTCTGTAAAAACCATTATTGCTAATCTCAAAATTCCTCCTCAAATATTTGCTATACATATAGCATGGTGATAGCACCTTGTTTACATCATCAGATAATCCTGTTTATTAGCGCATAATTTAAATAATTATACTAGTTGTAAATATAGAAATTTTGCTGTGAAGGTACCTCAGTGGCAGCCATACCACATTTTTATTTCATGGTTTTATGTGTGAAACTTGGAGTTGCCCTCTTATGGCGAGATAACTAAAATTAACAATTTGCAGAAAGAAGACAACTACAAACATAAAGACTAGAGCATTCATACAATACTAATGGCGGAGAAAGGGAGAAAATAAAATTCTATTCCGAAAAGCTAAACCACCCATTGATTTGTTGCTATAATCACTGGTCCGCTATATGGTAAGCCAGTGAAAATGTCGGACTGTCCGATTCAACCAAACAATTCCCAACATTTCAAACTTGGTGAGTGGTTATAGATTTAGCAATTGAGATATTTGAGTTTTGTGTTATTTATCTAATATCATGATATTACAAAAAATTCTTAATTTGTTATTATCAATTAATCTCATTTTCTTAATGTCCAAAAAATATTATAGAATGATTGAAAACTTATTTGATTTGGCAAAATACTAAACTTAACGATCCGAATGTCATATTACCCAGCCAATGGCTTTCCATAGGTTAACCGCTTTATAAAAGCGGTTGACTTCTTGCAACTTCTTCAGTAACTTCTTGTTGCAATGTCCACAATGTGTATTTGTATTGGTCAAGCCCACTTTTATCTGGTAATTCGTAATTCATGTACAATCATTGCAAATTAAATTGCTGAATACCCGTTTTGTTACACTAGATAAATATTGACCCTTCTATAATAAGCTGTATACAGAGGGCTGGATGCCCACTTTCCAGGGGCCCTCCATAGGTCCACCCATGTACTAGAGTCCAATTGCCTAGTATAGGAAGGATTGTACTCAGGCTACCTAATGCCAAACATTTTTGCTATGACTAAATGTATATTATTTCAAAACGTTTAGTGTAATTGCTGTGATTAGAAGCAATAAATTTTATTCTGTGCTATAAATGAGTACAATTGTAATGTATATAATATATCAATTATGCTCTCCGAGCAGCTACATGTATATGTTAGTACCATTGCAATAAGCCTGTGTGTTGCAATTGAATAGACTCATTTTATTCTTTGATGCTGTAACAGTAACAGTAACAGTGTTGACAAAATATTTAAAACTGACAAATAAATAACACTGGAAGTGTAGGTTATAAATAAGCTGAATGCACTACCTCCAACAATTAGCTGTGAGGCTAGCCGAAGCTTTTAGTTCAAAGAGGGAAGCACTGCACCCGGCTCCAACTCTTTCAGGTCTAAGAAGACAGGCTTGCTAAGAAGCTTACGTGTCAGTGTCCTACACAATGCTATATATTACAAAATAGCAGTATATACAATAATAAATAGATGTGTGCGTACATCGACATCACACTCGTAAGAAAAATAACGACTGATCTATAAACTTTTAAAGGAATAATAAAAGTAGATTTGACCAACTTTAGTCATGGTCTGATAAGAGGTTTTGAAGTACAGCTTCAACTGATAAAGGAAGTTAAATAATTGTAAAAAATATAGTCTCTATTCCTTGATAAGAGGATATGAAGAACCTTAATGACACAATATATACACAAAATATTTACTTGATTATATACCTAAAGTAATGTATTGTTAAAAAGTTTCGCTTATTTTGTTGAGCTTATGTCAAGACAAAATTTGATAAACAAAACGGATCACTAAGTAGCATATACAGTGTGTATATAATTATGTAATAATAATAATGACTAGTTATGGCTCGATTGCTATAATAAAAGAAGTATCTTGGCAGAGTTGAGTATTTTGTGCACCAGTTGGCTCAAGCAAAGACATTCAATAGTATCCACACGTGGTTCAACGATCTCACGCACTGTTTTACACTCTTCTATGGCCGATGCTGCTGCCGTCTACCGTACAGTCATGGTCCAGTCTTTCAAGTGAGTATGAGCATGAAATAGGGAACCAGTTTATATTGTCCACTCTTTCACTACCTATTCCTGGGTACCAGCTTTATGACTACTCCGCCTTTCGGACTTAATGATGCAGTCTCTATGAGTTCACAGGGAATTTTGGTCTCTTGACTAGGCTCAATGTTGAACCTTTTAAATAGCGTGGCTAGTGTTATTTTACATTCCGTCATAGCAAATCGCATGCCAATACAGTTTTTAGGTCCAGCTCCAAATGGCAAATATACCATAGGATGACGATTGGCAACATGCTCTGGTAAAAACCTGTAAAATTAATATAAAATGACTAATTAATATATTCATAGCCTACATGAATCAGACTAAAGATTGCAACTATACACCATAATTAGTGTAATGTGTTGTAAATGAAGCATTAAACACTTTCCAAATAAAAATGGTGCCAATTAAAATACTAAGAAATTCTTGCTCTTCTATACTGATTAATGGGTCTCTGATTGTTTGTTGTGTTTTTCTCTGCAGTGTAAACTAATCAACATAACAATAAAAGCAATCCAATTAGGCAGTGCACCAAACAACTGACTCTTAAGAAAGGCCAAACCTGTGATATCAGGTGTTAATACTATTTGACTGGCTACTGATCATTACTATCAACATCAAAGGATGGGCAATTCAGCAGAATAATTTTTATATCTAGACTGAAGCTTGGTGCTTAGCTTGATGAGAAAATCTTGACAACGGAAATGTGAAAAAACTTTATTACGATGTACGGTTCACAAATTTCACAATACTTTCGAGCCCAGGCATCCAATCCATGCATTATCATGGTACAGATTCATTTTGATTTGATTCATTTTTTAGTTTTATTTTATCTATCCACACACAGACGACACATTTTTGCAAAACAAATTTTTAAATGGTCAATTATTGTGGTTTCAAATATTTGATAGTTCTTGAATGTTGTGTTTACTCACACCAAAGCAGAGAAGAAAGCAAATGTTCAGGATTGTACAGTAGCAACTTCCTAAGTCATTTAATTTATGTTTCTATCAATCATTTTAATCATTAATCACAGCATACTGGCAAATTAATTTATACGCCAGTGCAACCGCAATTGAT
This sequence comes from Himantozoum antarcticum, assembly GCA_027564295.1. Classification (NCBI taxonomy): domain Eukaryota; kingdom Metazoa; phylum Bryozoa; class Gymnolaemata; order Cheilostomatida; family Bugulidae; genus Himantozoum; species Himantozoum antarcticum. Next base: position 159,477 of record JAOQGN010000005.1, read on the forward strand.
CTGGTTAACCATAGACAATAAAAGTGAGAGCTCACTAATTTGTACACTAATCCCGACTTGATTGTACTAAGGGCTCATCACTGGCAATAGTTATTGTAAAACAGTTTTGACATCCATCAAAAAGATGAAACAGGAAAGAGAAATAAATGCTTTACATTCTTATACATTGTACCCAATATCAAATAATTATATTTTTCGGAAGATAAATTTTAGCTTTCGTGAAAGTCACGCTCAAGGAATTATGGTAATTTGAGCACAATGCACTTACAGTACCCTATCTAAATTTGCATAAATTCTGAATATAAGTTAATTCTTGCACTCCCAATTACTTACAAAAACACCCCTAACTATTCTAAGCTATTGAGTAATTTCTGGTTTGTCTCCTCAATTAGCATATCATGGCTGGCATGCTGGTGGGAGACACCACTGGCAGGAGGCACTGAAGTTTTGACATAATTTGAGAATGGTTGATACAATCTATAACAGTGGTTTAAGGAAACCATAGGCTTGCTTACCTGTCTGGATCAAATTGGTGTGGATCTGTAGGTCCCCAGTGCTCTGGGTCATAATGCAAGCTCCATACATCTGGTTGAACAGTGGTGCCTTGTGGTATATTTATACCCCTCACTGTTGCATCTTTCATACATAATCTTCCCGCCAATCTAACATGATAAAGAAAAAAATAAATCTCTGACCAATTGACACATTATGTTCAGAGAAAGTAAATTAATGTTGGTAAAATAGATCATTACTCAATCCTGCTACTGGGAATGCTACACGCTGTCGACACCACTAACTTGTAATAATCAATCCTATGTCACATGACACATCCATAAAGAGGTACATCAATCATTTGTGAGGCAAGAAATAGGAATGCTAATAATAGCCGCAGATGTTGGTGCAAACTAATTATGTAACTGTTATGTAATTATAATTATTTTCATTAATAATATATTCTACTTACATTGCAGCAATGGGATATTTTCTCAGTGTTTCACTTATAATCATATCTAGATATTTCAAACTGAACAGTTTATCATAGGTAAGCTCTGCCTAAAGAATGATAAATACAAACAAACTGTTACAATTTACTCCCAGATATGACGTACCGTAAATGTGTCAAGTGCGCTCATACTTCAATAATAAATCATACTCCACAAATAACTACAAAACGTTAAGAAGCACGTTAAGATGCATGATGCACATAATTATAGCAAATTCTGTTAAATGACAGCTAGCTTTAGGGCAATGGTAAAACAATTGCAAAGCTCACTCGTTAAAAGACTTTCTAGGGAAATAAATTAACATAAATCAACAATTCATATAGAATTTTCAGAGGCATTGTGAACCTAGGCACTGCCAATGTTTATCTACAGTTAATTGTATTTTCAGAACAATTGTATTGATGAATAGAAGAGTCTGACACTGAAGGTAGGTAGAATGATTGACACCAAGGCACTTTCCTTGACAGTAGACATGCTAACCATCTAGCTAGTTTGCTTTGTATGATGCTTCAAAATGTATCAATAGAATACCTATATATACATAATGTATATACATAATGTTTGTACATGTATATGCAGCGCTTTTCAATACAGGAAATTGACTTTAAATATGACTTTGACTTACCTCCACCTCAAAAGTGGCATCAAGCTCTTCTTGAAGTTTTTGTTGACAGTGTGGATTGACTGCTAGCTCGTATGCTACGTAAGCTAATAGGTTGCTTAACGTTTCATAACCTCCAATCAGAAACACAACACTGGATGCCTTCACTTCCTAACAAAACGAAAACATCCTATAATTGTTTCGAGTTCTGACCATTGTTCTGGCTATTTTGTGACGCAGCTGTGTTTCGCCATTTGTAACAGTGTTAGAAATATTTGAGATTATACACAGATTAGTTTATAAATTGAAATGCATGTTCTTTAGAAGTAGTATTAGTGATAGTATCATTAACTTATATTGTTTAATGCCTGGTTTAACAATACTAGTAGTTGAAAACAAGTTCAATGTCAGGAAGAACATTCCTTTAGGTTGTCATCTGATTAGGAGTTGACAGTGTAGGACCAGAGTCTGTAAGATTTGGCTCTGGGTAAAATTATCACTCTTACAAATGCATACAAATACAGAACAGTACTAGGTTTACAGTTACTAGGTCAAGATTTACGATTATTGTATAATACATATGATCGGACAACTCCAAGCTGTAAATAATATTTTTTACTCACATCAAGCGAAAGCCTTGTTTTAGGCTTCTCGCAGGGTGCTCCGGGAGGGCAGGTCCATTTATCTTGACATTGATGACCTATGACCTCCACCTGCTGTTGCAGCTGTTGGTGTTCTAATCTAGATGTGAGGTATTTCTGCGCAGAAGGACTACTGATCTCTGGAGAAAAGTTTGTACTACTGTCTACTTCGTAATTACAATTATAATCTTCCTCAGTGTCTCTGCCAGTTAAGTGAGAGGCGTCATTACCTCGTGATGACCCACTGCCCACTTCAGCATCCAGTAATATTTGTAATAGGTCAACTGGTTTGCTATATTTATTTGCTGTTCCACTTTGGTTTGCTTCAATAGTTAGCGACTTTCTTTTGTCTATCACAGCTCCTAGGTTTGTAAAGAGCCAGTCCATATCATCGTAAGTGTATGCAGATACTAGCTTACATAGCTTCCACCAGAATTGTGATAGCTCAGGAAATATAGCTGCAAAAGTACCAAGGAGAAGTGAAATGCAAGTTCCTGATGTCAAGTTAAAGCTAAGATAGCTTGGCCATTTAAAACAGGATGGCTGACTTTAATTAGCCATAAATGATTTAGAATTGCCATAAACTGGAATGAACTAGAATGACCAAGCTTTGAATGAATAAAATAACAATAATTATAATTAATACAATAGTAATATATTGATAAAAACATGGCTGCGACTGAGTACGATCTATCATATTCGTATGAAGTCATCATTTAGTTGATAGACTGGAAGTAGTTTGATTTCTTAGCTTAGGTCACACTCACACTAGTAAGAGAATCGTGCTTTGGTGTCCCATCCTGATGCATCCTAAGATGAGTTGTGGTCTGAGTTTTAATTAACGTTTGGTTCTTACTCATAATAATACATACCTCCAAGGATGACAATGAAGGGCCTTTTTGCAAAGTCTGTGAACAATCTTTGACACCTTTTGATAAATGGATCTTCATCTCGGTTCTTTTGAAATTGTGGTTCAAGACCAAATGCACATGTGCCAATGACATCTATAGTCAATCCTTGCAAAACCCTATATAGTATAACATAGCAAATTAGGATCCAACAGCTGGCAATGACATTGATAAAAATCCTTTATATAAAATGATGTAAATTGATATTGCCAGAAATTTCACGCCAATATAAAGATCTTATAACATATCAAAATATGCGTCCAATAAATTACTGTGATATTTAATGATACTGCTACCAATTAAAAGTAAGGTCTAGCTTTTTACACTAGCTAGCGACTGTCTATATTGTGTTTTATTAGAAGGGCTAGTCAGTTGTATGGGTTTGTCTACTATATACACCCTATACACCCAGTCAGCTAGTGCAGCGCATATCTTATTTCTGAGTAAAATAAACATTTGAAGGCAAATTCTAGCAGTAATTGTAAATTGAGTTACAATAAAATACAGATCTCAAGCTTTGTTAGTCAATTGGAAGATATCATCATCATCGTATGGTCTGTAAACATTAAAGTGGAATGGGATTCACACCCTACTGCTGTCGCTTAATATTTCTTGATTCGTCATCCGTACAAGTGGCTAACAGTATCGTTGCTCGCCTCTCATATCTGGACACTCAGAAAGAAAGAATATCCTTTTCTTGTGTTCAGATTGGTTTATTGCCTTATGCCATTAGTCTTTTCACAAGTTATGCAGAAATGGCACAGATTTAGTTGTATGTCAGTTACCTGTGGATATCAAATGCCTCTCCCTCCATTGATTTCTTCTCTAAGATTGTCATAGTCTCATCAATGCAGCACTTGATTAGGGGCAGCATCTACAATACAACATATTCCGTAAAACACTCTTCTCAAGTAAATGAACTTTGATATTACATCTACCACACAGCATAACACAATCCGATGCATAGCATATCTCACTCTATATATTAACACCAGAAAAGTTGTGATTACAAATTTGTAAGCCAATACTGTGAATGAAGTTTCAGCTACACTCTTCAGCTCATACTTCCGTGATGATAACAGCTTTAGAGCACATCTCAAGCTCAACAGCTCAATAAGTCATCCTTTTGCTATGATAATTGCATTCTAATGTGGGTGTGTGCTGTTGTTGTTGAGTAAACTGATCAGCAGCAAAACAAGGAAAAATACAATCTATTTGTGAAATAACAGCATATCCTTCCCTCATAATTATAAACATTAAGTGAAAAGTTCGCAATGTTGTTATGGTGAAAGGATGTAAATATAGAAACACTGCAAACCAATCCGACGTGCACCAGCTGTTACTTGCACCGGTAGTTGAATGAAAGCAAAAGTAACGATCTGGCGTCGGGCGTAGCTTCATATCCTTGTATGTTGACATTTTGAAATAACTATTACTATTTTTACCTTTTTCATTTTAGCTGTACTGAAGCTAGGACTGATGGTACTTCGGAGTCGCTTCCACCTGTGACCTCTAGAGAAAAGAATGTGCACGTCTTTATCTGCCCCGGTATCCGGTTCTGGCTGGACGGGAAGAAGCTGTAATAAGATATATAGAGCATGATAAAGCAATTAGCAAGACGTGATTAAAAAAAATAATAGTGAACACTTTAAAATAAAATATGGTAGTTGAAAATAACACATCATTGAAATTATTCAACATTGCTGTGAACGTAAACAGGAACTTAATTTAGTTATAACTGACTGAGCAATTAGTACTTTTGCTGAAAAAAAACCACCAGCTCTGCAATTTGCACTGGTAGCCTGTGGTGGTAGTTTGCATTTCAAACCAGGATTAAAATTAAAGTGAACTTGGCTGTTTGTACTAGATAGCCGAGACTAGGCAGGGCACCGACTGTGCGAATAGCTGTGGGATTTGCAGACCTCACATGTGGCCACTCTGTGGCTGGCTATCTCTGTGTACCAGATTATCTTAACAACCATTCAACCAGTGCAAGATAGGAGATACCAGCACTATCTCTCCATACTAGAAATATTTTAACAAAATCCAGATAATATTGTGTCAAACATGATCCACAATATTCACCCTAAACTATATAAATTATGAGCACAGTATGATTAAAAGCTGCAAAATTTGCTTTCCAACGTAATTTTATTACTAAACAAATATTTGATGATACTAAGATCTCTAATATATTCTATTTCAGGACAAGAAGACCTTTAGCTAGGAATTGTGTGATATTCTTTGCTGTTGTCTGTGGTATAGGACTGGTCCAGTACAAAGTATCACTGCTAGAGCACACAATGCATGCACCCCATGAACTGCTGTATAAAAGCATTGGATATGCATTTGATCTTAAGCCACTGTAATTGTTGGGGGTAAGTGCAACAGCAAATATTAGGTGCACTGATAATGCGGTCAACAATAACAAAGCATGATAGCTTTAAGGATAGAATTATAACACTGCCTGGCATTTAGATACTGTTCATTGATCGCAGCACTCATCTTCCTAGCATTGTAGATTGTGGATGGGCTGTGTAGTGGCCAACAAATCCAGCCCAAGTCTGTCATAAATCTTGCATGCAAATCGGCAGCCTGACCTCACAAAAATATTACCAAGTTTTCTTAAACTTTTTAAGAATATTATTTGGGCAGAATAATGCTTCATTTTTTATTAGAACCACAGAGCTGGTTTATAGAGAATTTGGTGTGGTTCATAATTGATGAGGTGAAAACATAAAATTGTACATAAATGTGTACAAACAGTAAACACCGTTCCATGTGGCCATGTTACTGGTGCAGTGAGGGGCAATGGTAGTCCCGGTACAGATGGTAGTCCCGGTACAGATGGTAGTCCCGGTACAGATGGTAGTCCCGGTACAGATGGTAGTCCCGGTACACAAGACCTTTACCGACCCATTAATTTTACTTATCAATTATATTCTAGGATGGAGGAAGTTGCAATACTTACTCTTCTTCCATAGAAATTTCCAAACTGTTTGATAAATACTTCTTTAATCATTTCTGGATCTGAAGTTACTATCACGGGCGAGGAGCCTTCATAATACCTGAGAGTAAAATAATCATTAACATAAATTTATCGAATTAAATTGACATGCATAATTGCTCATTATGCAGAGGATTAATTTATGGGAGCATGGCGCCGGCGACTAATCACATTCTGCAAATGGTCTCCCACCATGTGGCATCAATCTTAATATAAGGAAAGCAAGACAAGCCAAGAAGTTTCTTAGTAAAATCCAATACATCAATATATTGATGTTGTATTGGATGGTGGTGGTATAATTGATGGATTACAACTGTAGTTCCCATACTACTTCCCACTACACACCTCACCTTATTTCACCTCATTACCACCTATTAATACTAGTACAGTGGTTTCCTAACTTCAGTCTCCCACAGAGAAAAGCATTTAATTTCCACTTGCGTCTATAACATTGTCCAGGTGCGCACCTGAGTGTTACGCATTACGTAAGATTGCCAAGGGTGTATCTTCTGTCCATATAAATAAATAATTGGCTTTCATTTATTCCATTTATTGAGAAAAGAAAGTGCAATGTCAATCTTGTTCCAAATAATTTGAATATATTACAGATAAATAATAATGACATGTCTGTAAGGTATTCATAAATATTCTCGACTTTTACTCTCACGCTATCGCTATTTATATATAGTTCAAAATGAGTGACATATCTATAGTCATTCCTGTGATTGTCCTCAACACATCAGAACATTAGTATTCTCCTCAGTGCTTGCTGCACGGTGGGTGGTGGGTTTCTATATAATTATGTCTATAAAGGAATTCAGTTCTAGTGCACAGCTGCCGACAAACCCTGAACAACGACTTAATGGTCACTGCTATTTCCAAGAACCTCTACTATTGATAACACAATATTTCTTCATTTTTGTGGTCAATTATAAATGTCAGCACCTAATGGCAGATTTGTGGTGAGGTGAACTACAAAGAATGGCAAAAGCACAGTCCAAAGTTCTTAAGGCACCTATTAGCAATAATTATGGACTAGCACCTATTAGTCTCAACAAAAGTACTTCTAGAAATATTGCTGTGGAACCAGAAATAAGAACAGTACACATTTTTAGAGCTTACCCATAAATTTTACCATATTCTTTTGTCCAATCACTGAGAGTTTCAACATATTTCTACAAATAAAATATACACATTGTGATATATATTTTCAATAATAATTATAGTTATAATAGCAAATTGTATTACTAAAAGTGATTGCAATGCATGAATGGAAATTATCCTCTCCACGGAAAAACAAAGATATGGTTATGGTCTAATTATTCCGAGAACTGAGGCATTGGTTAATGTGTGCAGCAGGTTATTGTATTATTATTCACCATGGCATAGCCATCAATGCCTGGCTATGTAACTATCAACGAAGAACAATCAGTTTTTATGATAATACCATGTATATTTACGTATAATGCTTTCTCTGTAGGCCTATATATAAATAGTTATTATATTTTATGAAAATAATGTCTGTTCACTCCGGACCTGGTAAATTTTTAATCTCTATTTTTGAAAAAAAAGAAAGATTTTAGTTTCATCTAGCACTCACGTGTAACTGTAAACTTAGTTTACATTTTTATCTTTGCGAACATTATTTTAGTCAGTAAAACATAACTGGTAAACTGATATTAGTAAAAAACAATAATTATAATATTGTTATTATTATTATCATATTATACAATATACATTATGACACGTAACCGACTCTGTGATGGACTGAGTAATATGAACTATTATATTACCTTGCCAGATATTGAGTGAAGGTTACCAAATACAACGTTAGGCTTAGGTCCAGGTATACCCAGTTCATTAAACAGATTGTGCTTTCTCTGTCGTGATCTAAAATCATTATAAAGAAGCATACAAAAATCAATTATAAAATAAAAGGTATAAAAGATTCTTTGAAGTTGAGCAAAAAAGTTAACGGCGCCAGAAGTTAAGCGATGCGTACTTATATTTTCCGCTCATCCGAATTACACCAATAAATTTACGCACAGATGACCTAGCTGCAGTATTGCAATGGAGCGGCTGCAGTCTAACATCAATGTAATTTTAGTAATACAATTTCCTCTGTTAACAAATGAACTCAAACTTAAGTCCAAATGGTTAAACCAACTCAAAGAGTAAAACACTGATTTGGCACCAGCCTGTCCAGTTATTGATAACTAAAGACCAGATTTAGCAATCTTCAATATAAACAATTCATTAGCCTTGAGAGCACCTATTCTGAATGAGATGAGAACTTCAGTCTATTCAGGATTCCGGGGCGTATCATGGTGCCCCTCCTTGCCAACTGGCAGCAATGCATGAGTGCTGATTAGCCAATCCTGATTATTAGATTTTTCCTTGGGATATAAATTTCTGACATAATGAGCTGGCAGTTTGCAAGAAATAATCTCGAAAATAAATATACAAAACATCATAATTCATAGCTGCAATAAAGTGAAGCCACATTCCACTCTCACTACCATAAGCTATAAACAGCATGGAAAGCTACTTGAACAGTAATAATATCATTCGCCATTATCAAGAAATGGAAATGAAGATCTATGAGTAATTATTTTATGTAATGTCTTTTATGGTTGTCCAGTGGTTTTGCTAGCCACTAATAAATTATATATTTGGTGGATTTGAGAAGTCTAGAAGGAGATGAAAGAGAGTTAACATGTAATATTAGGCATTGCTGACTACTTGGTAGGTCTACTTGGTAGGTCTATCTAATGTATGCTGCTTACCGGGCACTTAGATACAGCAATATTATAATGATCAGCAGGAGTATTGCGGTTACAAACATCTCCAAGTCTTGGTTGAACACGATTTCTGTGAGTGACTGAAATGCTTTGAGTTAGTAGTTTCTTGTAACTGACATGTGAATAGTATAGAGCCCGACTGTAGAGTACTTAGTTGCTATGATGTTCCTGTTGTCCTGTTGTGCTGCAAGTAAATAAAAGTAAATATGCACTCTTTTATACACTGTACTTGACCGGAGTGGACAGGTCTTCAGGTCTAACACGTTAATATTAATACAGTAACTTCAGATAATCCTAATGACAACTATTAGAAGCCCACTGACAAGTACAAAGTCTAGCTAGCAGTTTAACTGTTTGTCCACTTGTACATTTACGGGAACTTGCAAAATGTGCAGGAACTAGTAAAATTCTGAAACAATGTACTAGGTCAACAGACAACAGTACATTGTGGCAGCTCAAATGCTGCCAGTATATAATATATTTAGTAGGAAAGGGAGGAGAGAAAATAAATTCCTCAAGTTGGGTAATCGCCAGATTTGGTGCTTGTAAATATGCCCGCAATAGATTGTAATGACAATACTGAAAGCAATGTACTGGAGTAGAATTTGTTTGTACTAAGTATGACCCACTCTCAAAGTGATTATTTGTTATTTCCCTTGTCATTTTTGTATGGCATTACTATCATAACATTCAGTTCCACTCACTACGAAGTTGATTCTGCGTTGTCATTCATGGGCCTCATAATCACCACAAGCTAGTGACAAAAACAGGAACATTTTATTATCTTTGAACAGAAAAGTTGTAATAAATATTTACACGATTGTTTATGAAGTTCAATGAGTGTATTTAATTTTTTAACCGACTAGATGAATTTGCACTTATTTATCTGGCAAGACGGCTATCATAGGTATGCTCTCATTTGGACTGCAACAGAATGAGAAAATGATCTGCTATCACAACAAGCTAATTAGATGCCAATTACCAGACACAGTGATGTCAGAATACGACAGCCGATGGCATGTCATTATAAGAGCTCTTGCGGAAGTTCAGTTCTACAATGCTGTCCTATGTCTTATTACTCCATAACCGAGTGCGTAATACTGTCACATATGTATATATTATCAAATCCTACTTTTTCTAATAAAAACATTGATTTTTGACAGAATTTGGAAGGGATGTCAGTGCGTGTTGCAACATGAGAAGACTGTCTATTGACTGCATAATATTATCTCATTACACATTGCATTTTAGCAGGTATTATATTTTGGTGTACATCTTCAAGAAGCATTCCATCAGCGTGAATACATAATTTATAAATAGGAGTCAGGGTCTATTCGCAACTGCCATTTCGAAACTAGGTGTCCGGGAGGGGGGAGTCAGGCTACCTAGGCATTAGACGGGGCGGGTAACTATTTCCCCCAACCCAAAACCCCAAACCACAGCTATAAACAGTCAGTTTCCAAATGTCTGTACACCTATAAATAGACAAGGTATAAATAATTTATTGGATTTCCAGCTAAGAAACATTGCTAAGTATAGATAGTCTGGTCCCTGGACACCTGGTCTCTAGTGTACAGCATGCAGTTTGCTTTATTAAAAGTCAGAGAGTGTGATTATCATAATCAGAGTGTGTAATTTATTATCTTATTTTGGGCAATTAACAAAGACCTTTGGATGTACGTACAACCAATGGTCTTTAGACTAGCGTACCATTAGCATTTGACATTCTGCTAAAATTGAAGTGTTAACATAATTATTGTAGAGTTAAATGAACATTGTACTATATTGCATAGTTCATATCAAATGGAGAGGTGTTAAATAGATAATGTTAAGAAAATCAACAGGGAGGCTACTTGCTATCACAGATAATACAGGGAGAGGTCTAAATACTGAATAACTTAATAATAAGATAAGGTATTTAGTGTACACTGTATACACTGTATACAAGAGAGCATGGGTGGGGATAGGGACTACATGGACTATGGAATAGGCTACACTGGAGCGCATGGGTGTGTCTTGCAACTGTAGCATGGTCTAGCAGAGCCGTCTATTGGGAGTCGTCTCTCATATACACTGACAGTAGAACTGGGAGTCGTCTCACATATACACTGACAGTAGAACTGAGTCGTCTCACATATACACTGACAGTAGAACTGAGAGTCGTCTCACATATACACTGACAGTAGAACTGAGAGCCATCTCGTATATACATGTATGGCTCTGGTCTATAAACCACTACTGCCAATTAGAGATTTAGTAGTAGAATGTATGCAGAATGCAGAATGTTAGTATACCATTAACAGCCTCCAGCAACAATAATAATTGTTACCACCAAGTCAGTGTGCAATGTGTGTACTGTGTAGCTTGTGTGTACTGCACTAATATGTCATGTGTAGTGTGTGTACACCGTGTAGTGTGTGTATACTGTGTAGTATGTTATGTGTGTACTGTGCGTATACTGTGTAGTATGTGTGTACTGTGTAGTGTGTGTGTACTGTCTGCATTATTGTGTATGCTCCCTGTAGACTATACAGTGCTTGTGTGCGTATTGTTTGTGTGTGCCGCTAAATGTACGACTACACGTAGGTGATTTCTCATCATTCCCTGCCCGCTTTTTACCAACCTAGCATTAGAGGAATACTTGAGGGCTCTGGTTAAAGCACATATTGCGGTGCCCTACAGGTGTTGTCTGAGTCGTGGATCGTCGTGTATCTGTAGTCGCTAGCTGCCAGTTCGCAGTCTGTGCACCTGGTAACTGATAACCGTGAGGTCAACATATGATGGGATGACTGTCACAGCTGATAATATCGACTTTTGGCTACTGTACCATCCACGATAGCAAATAATATTATACGTGAGAGCCTATGTTCTTACTTGATTATTAGTTATTAAAACCTGCGGCATTTACTTGACTCAGCATTTACTGGTGGTAGCTACCTACTAGTTAACCTCGCAACAGCCTAGGCTAGACCTCATATTCCACAGTCAGATGTATTAGGCCCTACCAGTTATTGACAGTCTAAGTTATTTAATAAAGTATTAATACAAATAATAGTGTTACAGTAATGAAATAGAGGGATTGTCAATGTGCAGGGAGCACATTCAAGTTGGCCACCTGGATGGCAATCTGACAGATGTAACTGTACACCTACCCAAGTAGTCTGTACACCTACCCAAGTAACTGTACACCTACCCAAGTAACTGTACACCTACCCAAGTAGTCTGTACACCTACCCAAGTAGTCTGTACACCTACCCAGGTAACTGTACACCTACCCAAGTAACTGTACACCTACCCAAGTAGTCAAAATTGGAGAAACTATGTGCTTTGATAGTCCAGTCAACATAATATATTATATATCTATATAGCTACTGCATAGCACTCTAAGTTTGACACTCTGACACATGTTAATTCTGCTTTATAATTTATAATGAACTTCAGCCCTAAAAATAGTAAACACTAACAGACAGTTTTCCTCTAATAATTATCACACTAAAAACACTTTTTGGTTTTACGTTGATTTAATTTCACATCTACATTTGGAATCTTAATGAAAACCTCATGTGCGTTGTGATGGCGGAAGCTACTATCTTATAAAGTGGATTTACAAAAATAGGAAACTGTATTTTTATAACACATGTAGTGTACTGAAAGTGTCGAGGACTACGGCCTGGTGTAAACAAGTGTGTACAAACTGTTGTTGATGGTTGTTGACAGGCTTTTGACTGTGAGTGCGAGTGAATATGATAATAGAAGCACCTAGGCACTGGCTTTGCTTACTAAACAGTGAATAAATAATAACTCACTCTCACTCTCACTCTCTGACCCCGAACTGTACACGAGGCTCTTTTTATGTGCTTTCTAATTTTTATTTACTTAAGCGAAGGACAAGAAAAGAAAGCACACAAAGTCAGTACAATGCAAGTGAAATACAGAAAAAATCAATCTGTAACTCAACTTGGAACAAATACAATTACAACTCGGGCTCTTGGAGCATGTGTACTTGTTTGCCGATTGACACACTGCTGATATTGATAGCTTGCATGTTCACGGCAGCAGCCATTAAACTTAAAGCAAACTCATTTCTTCAATTCTGCCAGTTTAAAGCGTGTGTACGTCAGCAATAATAAATTCTTAGAGCAGTTCTCACAGTTCGCAGTAAGTTCTGGCTGCACTACTGGATATTCGTGACACATTTCTTATGTATTAGTGGTATATAGCCATGACAGTCAAGGCAACCAGCCATGCGCATATATGGCTTACATGCTAATTGCCAATTTTTGCTAATATAATGCTGTTGTAGTTTTACAAATTATATAATACATTGTTGACATTCTCAAAAAAAGTAAATTTGCTCGTAAAAACAAGAAAGCACATCACAATCACATTGTGCTATTTTATTTCATTTTGTATAGTTAGACAAGCATAGGATAACTAAAATGCAAGGGACAAGGTGCATATACAGCAAATGTAAGTACCTGCCAGGCAGACCTTTCTCCAGGGTTGAACTTTGTTAGGTGGGAAAAGGAATTCTAGGGGAGGGATTATGACTTTTCTATATCAGTTCCTTAAGCTTATTTGCAGGGGCGGGATCCAAATAGTAGGGGGCGCGCGCCCCTCTCCGCCCCTCTGGAGAGAACACTGCTGCCAGGTAAAACTGTTGTACTTACGATATTATTTGTATCCTTCATGTACAGGTACTTGCTACATACCTGCTATCCCTTGAAACTGGATGTGAAGACAGAGTCTGTTGTGGAGTTTTAATAGGAAAATAAGAATTAATAGAGAATTATATAAATTCCGAACAGCTGTGAGAGAGAATAGATGTTGCAGAGTTGACAGCACAGTTCATTGTGTTGTTCAAGAGCACTTGCTTCTACTTTAAAGGCTTTGAACCAATCAATTTGTAAGCGTACTATATGATAACAAACTACTGGGTTAATTCTATGAACCCGTCAAAAGCGTTTATGATTGGTCAATTATTTACCGCCGATTCATTGAACCAATAAAATTAAAGACAGTGCCAATTTATTTTACGTACAAATCAATTGATTTTATTATTATGCCACTACAACATGTCATTCAAACGAAAGCAACTAAGACGCTTGTTGTCATGTATATATATGTGAATATAATTGCTCCTACTAGATTATATTGCTATAATGAATTGCTGAAATAAATTTAGACAGAAATTAATTTCCAGTTTTGCACATTCCAGCTATAAAGGCTAATGGAAGGAGGAGGAGGGGGTGGGGTATTGAAAACCATCCTCTAACCAGAGGGCGTGCCGATTTCAGGCCTGTCAGTAGGTATATGTACCAAATAATTGTATTATATTTATCTTCATCAGTGATGATAAGGAAATAGATAAACACTTTAACTGGATACAATGCTGGCATTGCTGTATGATGTAATGCTGTGGCGTGGCAGCAACAGCTGGCAATGGCTGGTGCACAAAGTTTACATTGAAAGCTGTTATAGCTTAGCAGCATTAGCTGCTGATAAGTTACACTGTAGTTATTATTTTGGATAGGAATATAAAGACACAAAGGAGATGTCTTCATCTCTTTCGAAAACGATTTATTGCAAGGAATTTTAGATAGTAAATGATAAATAATCATTTTCAACTAAAATGTACATTTTTAATTAACAAAAGAGTTCGTTCATAAGTAGTTTCTTGAAGTATTAGGCAGAAATATTGGACACCTTACAAACTTTCAAATTTTGATGCACCGAAATTTTTCTATTTGCAAGCTCAAAGTTCAAGGTTAGATGCAAATTATCAGTCCATTTCATTTAAAATAATACATGCACAAACATAATTAATAATTGGCCTTAGTCCCTAAACACAAGTGCACACATGTATCAATAATGTATATGGCTATAGTAGAGTATCCAATGTTAAGAAAAGTACTTAAAGCTATAGTGTGTGCAAATACAATAATAATAAATTATTTTCTTTAACCTGGATAATCAAGCACTATATTATTGATTAGTGCGATGTGATCAAGTTAATAATTCTATTTTTTATGCAAGAGTCATTGAAGTCATTGTTTCAAATTGATGTGTGAGGGCGGCGGTTTGGAGCCAAGTGAACAGTGCGAGAGACTTGGATACCAGCAAATCAATAGGGCAGCAACCAGCATTTGCTGCATATCAGGTCAGCTGTCTGTTTTAGTGCATGTAGTTCTAGTGCTAATGCAACAAACCACATGTGTATACAGCCCCATACAGGCCTGAAATCAGTGCACTGATTTGCAGAACATCTTGGTACATGTACCAAGATGCTCTTGCATCACGAACACACTAGTGGCCCATAGCAACAGACCCAGAACACACAACACAAGAGTGCAATGATATATGGAGTACATGCGCATTGTATTGTATACGTATTGTCAAGCAGTGCAGATAAAAATAAACTCTGCATAAAGCTCTGTATAAAACTCTACACCAATTTTGCATGAAATGTGCCAAATCCTTGAGGGTATTAGTAGGCTTTTTTTTCAACTTATATCTCGGGCACATTGATGTGTGCATGCACGTAACAGCATCTAAAATTTGCTATATCAACTCATGCTCTCTTTATACTAGAGCGGACACAGTTAATTCAAGCCAGGTATCGCGCATCTCGACAATCTTTTTTTTGGATTTATAATTTTTTATTTAAATAGTAATTGCGCTACTATTCGCATTGGTATATAGATAATTGCATATATGTAACAACAAGCGGAGTGGAGAGCCGTATCTGGGGTTGAGGGGTTTTGATCAATGTCATAGTTGACACCTAACTGATCAATGATGCTGAATAGCCCTCACTTTCCACCAGTGCTATTTATATTTTACTAATATTTACTCAAACTTTACATCACGAGTGTACTTGGCAATACGACATCCTGAATAGCAGCCTCTATTTGCACCCAGTTCCATTAGGTAAGATTTGGATTTTACAAAGTATGAAATTTGATCTATACCAATGCAAAGTGACATAACAGTCGATAATCACACGCACCATCAAAATAAAATGCACTTTCGCTGTAGAAAGATAAACATCTAGCTTAATACAACATAAACTAAAAAAACTCAATTAAGTTGTTAGGTGTAACAGGAAAATATAAGTTTATAATAATAACTATGAGATAATTACGCATGGCAACTGTACACCATAGATTGATTGTGGAATAAATAATTCACCAAACATTGATTGCCCATAAATGTTGTACCAATATAATGAAAGCGTGTTACGTATTAATAGTTAATATTAAATTTAAGTGATGTACATAATTCTGTACATGTACATGTACATAAAGTGATGTGCATAATTCCTTATAACTTTAATACTTCATAGGATATGATTTTAACTGGTTAGCTCAAGATTTATTATGGTTTATATTAGTGCGGTTTTGTAGCCCAATATTTTAATCAAGATCAATCCTTTGGGTAAAAAAATTAATTTGAATTAATCTTGTTTAACTCTTTCCCTTCGAAGCTCCGCTGTTACCGGAAGCAGATCGTAGCAAAATTGGCGAAAAACCGCTATCACCGGCAAATTCCGGGTGCGGCATAGGCGTCCCTTAAATTTTTTTATCTTCAATAATAATCAAGCTATCGCCATAGAGTTAATATTTCCTAACAGAGGACACATAGAGCTCGCCATTGATATATGGTATTTCATATTAATATTGAATTGGAGATCATGGTTTCATCGAGTCAAATAAAGACTTTTTATAGTGCCGGTTTTTTTCTTTACTTTGGGACGCGACCTATATGAAAATCGTCATATCTTTAATTAGAACAGACCTAGAGGGCTAATTTTTTTTACATTCAATTTGGAACGACTTTAGCTACACACCGATATATAATTAGTGTTGGAACTCAGCAAGGTCATGATGAAAATTTGTTTACCTTAGATACCTGTATATCAGCTGTGATTTGGGGAGAGTCTGGCTGTTTGGTACTTACTGTTCCACCCAGAGGTTGTAGGATGGTGTTGAATATATGTTTCTGGTGCAGAATCCTTCAGAGAATCCAATGGTGCAAGTTAAAAGTTTCTAAGATTAATCGTTTTCATACAATATGAAAATGAACTGCCTGTATATTAATTTACTATTATTCTGATTTAATTGCGTCCAATCATTAAAAAAATTACAGAGTGAACGACGTTTTCGACACTCTTTCAAAAATAACTCTAGAAATATTCCATGTATCCACTTGAAATTTTCTATGCTTGTTTGTAACATACTTAGGTTGAATAGTACAGCATTGTTTCTTGTTCAGATAATATCTTCTACTTTTCCTGGTTGGCAAACAGGAATGCCTGAAATGAAAGTCGCCTGCACAGAATTGAATGCAGAGTTGACGACATTGCGATACTCTTTCAAAGATAACTCCAGAAATATTCCATGTATCCACTTGAAATTTTCTATGCTTGTTTATAACATACTTAGGTTGAATGGTACAGCATTGTTTCTTGTTCAGATAATATCTTCTATTTTTCGTGGATGGGTAAACAGGAATGCCTGAAATTAAAATCGCCTGCACAGAATTGATTGCAGAGTTTTCTCCTCCTGTAGCATCTCATAACATGTAAACGCAAGGTTGATTGTAGTTTGTTTGGATAGATCATTCCCTGACAATCAAATTGATATATAGTGTTATGTCTTTGGACAAAATACAACGCAGGTTATGCTATTTTAGTTTGCCGGTAGTACCATACCATTCAGTCACATGCACTAATATTACGTTCAAGTGCGAAATTAATTCCGTAGTGAGAGAGTTCACTTAAGTAAATTTTAGCTGTATTGCACAGAGATTCACATGATTGTGTTCTAGCATGATGTAGTATTTAAAGTTATGCACTGTTGGAACAAGTTATGTGCTGTGTGGTTCGGTGTAACTATCCTTCATCACAATTTTGCATGACCGCATCTTCCAAACTTGTTAAATGTGCAAGTTAGTTAGTGTTGCAGCCTATCACTGCTGGTGTTGACAGGTATGTACATTGGAGCGCAGACAGGAGTGTACACTGTAGTCAACTTGACTTGAATGTTCAAAAGTGGATTTGTGATTGGCAAACCTGTTTTAAATGTGCCTTCGGTCAAGACTATATATTTATGTGCTAACCGGACTGTTATCATTGGTCTTTACATCGGCTTGATATATAACAGAGGATGTTAAGCATCTCCCACTCATCGGGCACTGTTCTTTGCATTGGTAGTTGCATTCTCTATTATTGTCTGTAGTGGTAGTTGTGGAAAGTGTAGCCTGATTGCAGCTTGATTACTTTCTGTACATTTTTCATTCAGCTGTAGCTCACCTTAACCTTGTTTGTGTTGAATATCTTGTATAGGGGACTGTTGGTTGGAATTTACTACTAATTATTTCCAAGAAGCTTCTACCGATGTTAGTACAGACATTTGTATTAACTCTGTTTCCACTGCACAATATATATGGAATTATTGGATGTTTTGTGTTTATTGCGCATTGGAAATGTATTGGAAACCCAATAAACTTAGTGAAGAGTCATAGAGGTACATTTACTGTAAATGATCAGTGGATTTTTGTTATCCATTGATAGATTATTGCACAGTATTATTATGTAGGGCATAACCTTGTGGTTTGATACTTAGTTTATGCAATTGTTTTCGAAATGTTCTGCAGTCAAATACCGTTAGGTACTGAGCCGATCTCGGCCCGGTAGCAGCTCTATACCCACCGGCTTGTGGTTAAACAATTAATATACATGTATGTAGCAGCCAGTGACACTTTATATATTAACTCAGTAGAGGATAGGACTTTAGACAGTGCACATTTAGAGACCCTCTCTGATACTTTTCAACTGTTATATTGATCATTCTAGTTATGCTGTGGTCAAGTCCTGGTAAATGGATGTACCAAATGAGCTTTACTGAGTTCTCTCATCTATTCATTATTAGATCCTAGAAACACCAAGTCAATATTACTGCTGTGGCAAGATAACTCTTTCGACTGCCAAGTTATTTACTCTCC